>JACJUY010001051.1:32041-62769 GCA_014220935.1 Platorchestia sp. MABIK | reverse complement strand
TCTCATTTTGAATATTTTATTTGATTCAAAATTAAGAAATACATTCTTCTTTTAATGAACAAATACTAGCAGTGGAATGCAAGCAAAATAAGGGTATCATTTGCACTGTTTGCTCACCGAAATGATGTGCTTGTAAGAAATTACATTCAATTCAAAATAAAGACATAAATGGCTTTTTTATGAAATATATTGTAAACAACTGAACAATAAGAAACTCAGATCGGGTTTGCACTATTCTCAATAAAATGATCTTTATTTAAAATGTTTTATTCCATCAGAAATCAAAAGAGAAATTCTTTTTCATTGAACTAATTGTACGCAACGGAACAACAGAAAATCAGGTCAGGTTTGTATTGTTCACACCCACATTTGACTCAAGGATACGCTCTTGAGATTGGGAAACTTAATGGCAGGTTCCGAGTCACGAACGTAATGTAGCTCGGAGTTGAAAAAATTTCTGGGTTAGCAGTGGAAAACTGATATTTATGCGCACTGTGCAAAACAAAAAGATATCTAGAAACCCAGTAGAAAATTCATAACCACGAGGAAATTGAAGTCGAATTTTTGGACATTAATTCGATTTCACGCAAACACAAAACCAAAAATGCATTTAATCTACATATGTTGAAGCGCTTTTGCCCTAAGCCTTAAATTCACTTGAGAATCACAAGTTTCAGGTTGATTTTCTGAGCTTGGACTGGAAAATAGGAAGGCAACTTAGCGCTTACGAGTGCATTGAAACGACGATTGCCCGTTCCCTAACCACAAGAAATTCTGAAATGGGAAACCGAAGGCATCGGCAGAATAACTGCCGGTTTGAAATCCAATCTTTTTGGACGGGCCCTGAAATTGCTCACAATTGCCGCAGTGTTTGAGCACGGACAAGTTCAGGTTAAATGCGGGGTCGGCAGCCGATGAGCCGAACAATCGTCTGTTTAACGGGAGCTGAGCGGCGCGGAAATGCTGGAACATCACACGCGGTTGCGGTGTTTCCTCACACGGAGCCCTCGATTGGTCCGTGCAGGGCGCAGAAACTAGAACTGAACATCTAGTAGATGTTGTCAATTACAACGGCAATGAACATTCATGAGAGTCGGCCTTTTTATCTGCCACACTGAACATTAAGTAAATGTCGGCAATTAGGACGGCAATGAACGTTCTTGAGAGTTAGATTGAAAAAATTTTATGAAACCAGATAAAAATTAAAGAAAAAAAAATGGGTGCAGAAGAATCGACAGCAATGGACCGAAAAAGACAATCTGTTATACAACAGGGCAAAAATCATTCTAGTTTAAAAAGCTTGCATAGCCGTGTGACCAGGACCTCACATCTTTCCCCTGGGTGAGCTAATTTCAAAAGTGTCAATAGTTGTATCCCTCTTAAGAAATATTGATGGCATAAATTTCAAGTCAAGTTCACTAGTGGAAATTGCTTTTAAACGGTTCAAGGAAACGTGTCTCCAATAGCATACTTTTTCCCATAATCCAATTGTACTCGTACACGGAGCTCAGATGTTGTTGATTCTAGTATCTTTGTTCCGAACCTCTTGTTGTGTTTTCTGATTGTAACGGATATCTAATAATAGCATGGAGTGTAATATGGTTTGTTGTTGAACGAAAGGCTTGCAGAATGGGAAATTCTGGCTTTCTCATTTTGCTACTAGGGTAGATTTTCAACTAAACACAGACACAAAACTTTTACAAAATAGCCCTACGAGGTACAAATCTCTATTTTTCATCGAATCTACGAAGGTGGCTCGTTTTCTAAACTTCCTTGAATGTTACCTTGTCTTTGTCCATACAAGTAGATGGCTTGTAATGTAAATTCATTTTAATTTCACCTTGTTTTTAATATCGCTAGCAGTGTAATTTGAACAAGAAGAATATTAATTTGAATGTAGACGAACCCTCAATTAGAGCAGTCAGACAGACAGTAGCCAGAGTAGCAAAGCGTATTTCACTTGCAAAAAGCTGCTGCAAAAAATGCAATTGCAGCCCAATCTTCCTCTAGAAAGGCCAGTGAGCTAACTTCTAAACCTAGGGGTCTAGGGTAACTTCATCCTTTCCCAACGGGAAGAAAAATCACACCTGCAGTACTAAACTCAACAGCACAATTTACCTCTCGAAGGCGAGCACGCTTTGTTCTAGGCCACGGCGGCTGCAAATCGATCCTCCGGGATGTGGCATCGAACCCTACAATCTTGCGAATCGACTGCTCTGCTCATTCTGCCAGCTACACCTACACCTTTCACAGGTGGGACAAAAAAATCTGATATTCAAGTGGCAAAAAATCAGTGTTCAGCTTATTTATTTTCGGGTGATTTCTATTACCGGAAGGAGGAGAGCATAACTGATAAACTGACGTACCATTAAATAAAGAGAGTTTAAATTTTTTTTCCTGGAATCTTTCAACGACTTAAAATTCAGTGATGCTCGCGTGAATTATAAGAAACAACAAAAAAGTATGAAGAAAAACTAGAAATGTATTTATGCTGGTGTTCTCAGATTTTTCGAGTACTAAAATATTTGAACCGCTGTCGAAATTATTCCAGGGTCTTCCTCTTTGCGATGCCTACTGTACATCTTCGTTAGCAGTTGGGAAAAGCAGGGAGCAGCAAGCAAAAATGAGAGGCAAAATTTAAAGCCCTGCATGATTTCATTAAAAAATTAAAAACAAAATTCGCCACTTTACTTCCAATAATGATAAGAAATGAAATTTGGTCCAAGGCATTCAGCGCTAAAATAAGAGCAAAATATAATACCCTTCTTGCAGTAATAACAAGAGGGTTTATTTCAACCCCCTGCTTTCATCAATAACATAGGAAAAAATTCAACTCCCTGTTTCCATCAAAAACACAGGAAGCAATTCAATCCCTTGTTTCCAGTACTGGTGTTGAATGAAATTTAATACCAAGGTTAAACTAATAATATTGCACAATTTTTAGTCCAGTGATAACTTAGGATCAAATTTAATACCAAGCATTCAGTAACAAATTTAGCAAAATTAAGCTCTGTTGCCAGTAATAACAAAGTACAAAACCAACACAAATAAGCATTACAGAAGATCAAAAGTCGAGTCAACTCATGAAATTTGTGTTGTTTCCTAAAGTAGTTATCATCTCTCGCTGGGAAACAAACACGTCCAAAACGAGTGCCTTTGCTCGTCTTTTTCCCTTGAATCTTCAGCGAAGTCTTCTTCTTGCGGGGAAAAATAAAGATAGAGGGTGAATTTCCACGTGCGTAATGATATAGAGGTGACTTGCGGCACACACCACATGGAAAAACACAAAAGGTTGCGCCGTCCCAGAAAACACTAGTCTGGTCTGATGTCAGCGTCAGTGTGCAGCAGACGATAGCCGTCAGCATCAGCTTACACTACACAACACCTCTCAGCCAACATTCTATACCTCTCAATAAGTTAACTGATGTCAATTTACTGATATCTGAATAAAAGAGATATTAACAGCAGTTTACCAAGCAAGTAACAACGCAGATATTCTCGTACAATTAAAAACGTTCGTCAAGATGCTCTACAACAGCGAAACTTCTCAACACAATCGAGAATCAGTTACGTGCTTTGCGAAATTTGTTCTTGATATTAAAATGTTTCAAACTTGAATGTAAATTCAAAAAACTCTGAACAAATAAGCGGTGAACAATTTCGTTTGATTTAGAAATAATCAACAGGTTGATTAAAAAATTAGGAACTCATCCTTTCATCTAAAAGGACATAAAGCTGAAAAATTCGGACGTCGACACGATGCCCCAATATGTAGAGCTAACGGCCTTACGTCGAAGGAGTAGAAAATAATGAGCGTTTCAGTTTCTATCAATTAAAACGTGAAAAGAAACGAGTACTTTTGGAATTAATTCAAACTCGAGAAAAAAGGAGCAAAAATAAGAGTGAGCTTTTCCAACAATACGAGATTAGCAAGTTCCTTGAAGTATGACGATGATGAATAACACAAAAAAAAACTAATAATAACATTCAAAGTTTACGTCTCGACCGTCGTTCAACCTTTCGAATAAAAACCTTCAAATTCTCCTACAGAGAAATGTCATCCTCGAACATTAGATGACATAAACCCTTCTTCGGCCTTTCATTTTGGAGGAGACAGGCATGTACACCAAAGCATTTACAGCTAACCTTCTTCCGGAATACAAATTCGTACTAGATCATATTAGATGAGTTTGGTAAGGCTGTCTGACCGCAACAAATGCGTTCAAAAACAGCTAAGAGAAAGTCATAATTTAGTATGGACTTGAGAGAACGCGGAACCTATGCGCAAGGCTTATAGAAACAGTAAGTTGAGAAAGAAGAACATGAAACAAGATAAAAGTTGAAGCAGAAAGTAGCAGGTGATGAACAACAGGACAGCAGTGAACCGAAAAAAACATGGTCCGTGACTAAACAAAAAACTTATTCTGTCATAGTAGAAAAGGAGGCCTACCTAACCTTAAGCTCAGGACCTTATATATTACCAATTTCTTTCAGCAAGTCAATACTCGGCGAATCAAAGCTAATAAAATGAATTTGATAATAAAAAGATGAAAACTAAACACTCCATTGGTATCGTATAAAAATTAATCGATTGGTAAGGTTCGTAAAATCAGAATATAATGTAGACCTCTATAAAAACTGCTGGACAATCACATCATCGCATGCTCAGCTTTTGAAAGTATCGACGTTTATAAGCCTTCACTAACCGAGAGGAAAAAATTAGACCTTCGAAGATTCTAGAAGGAAAGCATAAGTTTTTAACACTGATTGGCACACATTAAAATTTAAACGAGTTAACGAATAATTTTGTCATCGACTTGAGCGTAGAACTTACTTGACTCAATAAGCGAAAAAAGTTAAAATTGACACCCCTTTTCTTAAATCGAAAATCTCCCTTTAGATCGAAAACTTTCATCAATTATTGAGCAGTCTTACTTGCGTCTAATCATACATTATTTCCTCAGATGCCACCATTAATTTCACACAGCAAGTCATTTGCGAAAGCAAACCTTAAGGTTTGTTTATTTTGCACATTTTGCAGGCATGTGTGGTGGAGCAGCAGAGCGCTTAATAGCGTAATTTCGTTTTGGAGAGCGTGGTGTGTAATAAACCAAGCATTTTTAATAATGCGAAGAAAACAATCAAATCATCGGACCACACTTTGGATAAAGGCGGCGTTATAGAGATATTGTGTTACCACGAACGTACTGGTGCTTGCGCGGGAGAATTTATGATTGTAAACGTGTTTCATTGGTGCCTGTGCGTGATTGTTGTCTGAAGGCATGGGGATAACCCGAGAATGGGCCACTTGGCTCGTTTTTGTCGCCATTTGATACTCCATTCTGCGGGGAAAATGGGCTACTTGGCTCGTTTTTGTCGCCATTTGATACTCTTTTCTACAGGGAAAATGGGCCACTTGGCTCGTTTCTGTCGCCATTTGATACTCTATTCTGCAGGGAAAATGGGCCACTTGGCTCGTTTTTGTCGCCATTTGATACTCTATTCTGCAGGGAAAATGGGCCACTTGGCTCGTTACTGTCGCTATTTGATACTCTATTCTGCAGGGAAAATGGGCCACTTGGCTCGTTTTTGTCGCCCTTTGATACTCTATTTTACAGCGAAGAGGCTCGAGTAGACCAAATTCCACACCACCTACGCAGAGCGTTCACCCGCAGCAGGCAACCCACACGACAGAGGAGGTAACGCTGTCTGGCCTTTCTCCCGGCAATTGGTGCTCTCGCATCAATACAATTTCCTTTTGATTTTGGGCTGCATTTTTCCAATTTCTATTTTATTTTAATATCTCTATGTTAACTTAAAATTATGGTGTATTTTAACTTCTGAGTATTTTAACTTTTCGTATTTTTCGCGCTCATGCGTTATAATTTTGTCCCGATTTCGTTCCGTGCATACGAAAAATACGTTTGTAATTTGGGCGTTTTCTATGCAAAAGAACAACAAATCCTTAGTTAAACTACTCTGTGCACAGGTATGATACACATCTACTGATGTCTTTCTGGCCATGGGTATGATAAATTTTAACTCATGACATTGGCGCACTGACATGACATTGTTATATCAACACCTCTACAAAAACACGAAGGTAATGTAAAGGATTTATTGACATTTTTACTCACAAGTTCCCGTCTACACAATAATTTTCATTTCAGTTTAATAATTTTTAGATATTATATAATGTAGTTCATTACATTCTTCATCAATAACGAATTAACTCTCACATGAATTAATAGAATATTATTTGCTTTCATAGATTAAGGGCTTCCAATTATTAAATACTTCACTAATTCTTTTAAGCAAATCAGGATCAGGATTATAACTAAAATATGTACTCACTCATTGACTGTCTATTGTACCCAAGCACTTCGTTTCAATGTAGGTGTTTGTTAACATAGATTCAAGTCTATCGAGGGGAATCGAAGAAAGTATTACCCCTTTAACGACTGCATTTTTGTACTCATATTACGGTTATCACAACCATCGTCACTAAACTGGCACCGGCATCAGATAATCACTGATATCAGGATGAGGAAGGAACTGCCACTCGGCAGTGAACTCCAAAGAACACATTAGAGAAGTAATTTAACGAGAAATACAACATATTGAGGCTATTTTCGAAAGAGGATCGTAGAGTCCACTTGGGCGTTAAAGGGATAAATTCAATACAACTAAACGTCACCTGACGCAAAAACAAAGGATAGTTAAATAAGTGATCGTCAGTTAAGTGATGAGTGAAATTTTTGTGACGCCCCGTGGAGTGACCCAACATTATTTTATGGACAAAATGAGAACAAAAGGCGGAATTCATCGTGTCTTTTACTGAACAAGTGGCCAATTTGGCAAAACTGTCCACACGTTCCGAAAGTTGAGCAAGGTATGAAATTCACCCTCCTTAAAAACAGCTGGGAAAACCCTGATATTAAATAAAATAGCAAGAACACTCAACTTTGAGAGTTCATATTTTTTCCTTAAATGCTATTGTTAAGCGAAGTGGGCTTGAACGATGAACAAAAATGAACGCTTCGACATTGAAAGTAACCTACAACATCTAGAAGAACACAACGAATATGCAGGATTAAATCGAAATTGAAGTTAGCTTAAGCCATCCTAAACCACAACAGGAGTGTTCTCCGGAGAGGAAACAGGATGAAACCACCAAATATATAATTTAGGGAATGGGTAAATTATGCACAAGGTGAAGGTGTGTTCTCACTCATTGCGTTCGAAAACGGTAAGATTGAAAAACTTAAAGAAACAAAATAAAAATTGGAGAAAATAATAGGTGCATAAAAAAATGACAGCTGTGAACTGAACCGAAAAAAGATGATTCAAAACAGAACAGAAACCTATTTTATCCCAACAAAAGGAAAGCCTTCCCTACCTTCAGCTCGAGACCTCAAACCTACCCCCTGGAAGAGCAAATTTTCACAGATACAATAGTTTTATTCCCTCTGAGGGAGAACACACCGGATAAGCAAATGAAAATCAAAACATAAATCTGATTGCACTATTTACTGTGGGAAGTAAGGTTAGGCTCCATTTGAAACTTTGTTGTCTTTCATGATACAAACGAATTATAAAATGCGGAGGTTTGTTTGACTAGAAATAGTTGGAATATCATCTAAGCGAATAGGTAGGACGCGCCGCTCTGCCTTGAAGCCCACAACAGATTGCGAAGAATACAGAAGAGAACATTTTGAACTAAAATATTATTGAAAGTTTAACATTATAATTAGACAAAAGATCAAAAGAGTCGACGGTCCGTGAAAATGAAATAAGGCATTTTTTTTCAAGTTTGAGGCTCGGAGACACCGCTGTTTCTGTGTCTCTGTTGTCAAGAGTACTTACGTGGAGATAGTGATTCAACCCTTTACCGTCAAAGTGGATTTCGTGAAATTAGTGCCATAATGAGTTCTTTGAAGTTCAGTGTCGAGTGACAGTCACTTCCTCGTTGTGATGTCGGTGACTACATGATGCCGGTACCAGTTTAATGATGGTGCTTGTGATTACAGTAATAAGAGTGCAAAATGCGGACGTGAAAGGGTTAAAGTCCATTTAACAAGGCAAATTTAGAGACATTGTGTTACTTTCTATTTATATTTTTCAATGCATTCACTGATGAGTTCACAGCGTTCATTCTCAACACCAACGCATGTACAGGCAAGGAGTATTATAAAAAAGGAAAAGGGCCAAAATCCACAACAGATTCTTTCGAGCAGTTACACTTGGTTTAACCAGAAGTTGCTTCTCCTATCACCGAGTAACGCTACTACCCTCACGAAATTTATCTTTAATTCCTTGCCTAACGTCTTGCAAATCAATGCGAGGTCAGTGAAGTTCTGAGTGAGAATTTATCTTTTATAATAATTATAGAACATCTAATGCAGCAATTTTTTTTTTAAATCATGCCTAACACTTTACTTGAGTTAGCATGTCGACCAAGAGCTCTGGAAGTGAGATTTAAAACCGAAATGGCGCACTCACCGTTTTTCAAAATGGCACCTCGGGTCAATTAGGAGTTCTTACACAGTGAAAGTTTGACATCAGCTAACTCTGCGTTTGCATCCTTGGTAGGGAAAAGTTTTGCTCATCTTATTGAGGCATTCAAATAGCTTTGAAATAATACAACTGAGCAAACATTAACAATCAAAACTTCCCGTGAAAAGCACTGCGGTCGTCAGATTTACACTCTACATTCAACTTATATATGTGTTTTATTCAGCCATCACGCGAGCACAAATTGGCAATTGCGTAGTGGGTATATGTATTATTCAGTCATCACGCAAACACAAATTAGATTACGAACCTTCACCTCAGAAAGAGAAAACAGCGTAACTTTTATATTTTTTCCTATAACGCGAGATCGTTGGGAGACGGAAGTACAAGCTGTCATTAGCATCAAATAAGGCCGATTGCCACGACTACTTCCTTCCTATCTCAAGTTTTTCCTGCATGGTTGATGCATGCAAAATTTCTTGCTATTTTGCGCCATGCATTGATTGAAAATGAATCATTCCGGATAAAACAAACAATAAATTGTTGGGTAACGATGCGTTTGATAAATATATTCGCACGGTTACTTTAAAGCATGAAAATACGACCTAAACGTAGCACAGGCAGATATTTTTAAGTCGTACCCAGTTAAATGATGTATTCATTTGAAGGATCTGAAGCTCTAAATCCTTGTGGTCTGTGAGAATCCTCGCACAGTATATGAGCATATCGCTTAATTAGGATAATTCTTAACAAACTGCTACAACTTTTCATTGGCCAGAATCATAAAGGAAATTTCCTGACAAAACTATTAGAAAGGTTTCAAGTAATATGACATCCTCATATCAAGAACAGACACCTCGCAAACCTCCGCATGTTTCAGGCTCTAATGGAACACTCCACCATAACTTTTGCTAATCAAGATATGCAAAATTAACCAGACACTTAGCAAACCTTAGCTTGTTTCAGGCTCCAATGGAACACTCCACCAAAACTTCACGTATCCACGAAATGCAAATTAACAAGACCGCTAGCAAACCTCCACATGGTTCAGGCTCCAAAGGAGCACTCCACCAATACTTCATTTATTTAAAATTGCGAAACTGAAGCGGACGTTCAGCTGTCCTCCCGTTGCGTAACTTTCTCCAACAACTTTCCCCGACGCAGCCTCCATAGGGCGTTTTTATAACGCGCGAGCAGCAGGCACGCAGAGGGGGAGCGGGAGACAGAGGAGGCGTGCACAAGAGCAACAATAATTGTTGAGCACCGGATTGTAGGAACATCCGGTGTTGTTGTGTGAAGTGTGTGTACTGTGTGGTGCACTACCAGCACCTAAGTACATGTGTGGTATGTTTTCACTATCAGGATCTGCGCACAATATGTTGTGTGATGTGTGTGCTAACCCTCAGGATCTGCGCGCAACATATGTGGTGTGTGTGTTCACTGTCAGGACGTAAGCCAAACATGTTGTGTATGTGTTCACTGTCAGGACCTGAGCACAACACATGGTGTGGTGTGTGTGTGTGCAATGTTATCAGCCGAACATAATAAAACGAATAGGCCCCGCACAACTCTGCTATAAGAAAGGAAAGAAGTTGCAGCAAACAGCCCAGGAAATGATTGGACAGAAGCAATAAATCTGACCAGTGACAGTCTCGTTACCTTGCGTACGGTGACGGAATGTTTCCATCCTCCAGCAATACATCATAGTGCACCACACTGCACTGCAGTACACTGTGATGCATTACACTGCACTGTGATGCATTCACACCTTGGCAATATGATACACTCACCCCACTGCACTGTGATGCACGCACCACACTGCACTGTGATGCACTCACCCTACTGCACTGTGATGCACTCACCCCACTGTACAGTGATGCACGCACCACACTGCACTGTGATGCACTCACTCCACTGCACTGTGATGCACTCACCCCACTGCACTGTGATGCACTCACCCCACTGTACAGTGATGCACGCACCACACTGCACTGTGATGCACTCACCACACTGCACTGTGATGCACTCACCCCATTGCACAGTGATGCACGCACCACACTGCACTGTGATGCACTCACCACCCTGCACAGCATACCAGTTCACTGTGATGCAGTCACCACAGTGCACCGTACTGCACATCACACCAGCACACCGGCGCACCAAAACTCCCGGCGCACCAGACGGCAGCAATGCAGAAGACAAAGACGGCACTCGAAGAGATCGTTGGCCAGCGGCATCCGAAAGTGTGTAGCAATGTTAACGAAACAAAGGTCCGAAAAAATGCCTGTGAGCGCAACGGAAAAAAATTTGCTGTGAGTTTTCAGTAAAATTCAAGGTTCGGCGAATGCAATCAAAAGACCTTCGAAAAATCGGCGGACGCTTTGTGTAATTAGATGACACAGACATGAAGATCAGTGAAAGTACGGTCGAGAAAACTGTCATTAGCAGTGAGTGAAGAGTGAATGTGGGGTGACGTCACGTGAATAGAATTACTTTGATGCAAATAGGGAAGAGTAGAAACTTTGAATAATGTAAATACATCATGGGATTCACAAAACTTCAAACAGTGTGAAGTAAAAGTTGGGAAACTTGCGCTCTCTGACATCGAATTTGAGATCATTTTTTTCATTCCATATGAAAGCTGCAAAAAAACAATCCCATGCTCATAACAGCAAAAGATCCTCAGTTTACAGACAAAAATGCATCGCTCATGCACCCCGAAGAATCTTTCATCGGTCAAACAAGTCAGGAAACAGAATAATTATAACAAGTAAATGGATTTAAATCGCAATTTTCCGGCAATCTGCTAGTGTTTACACTACGAAAGGCTAGCTTTCTTCTATTTTACTCGCGTTGCCTTGAACTAACATTCACCTCAGCACGTAAACGAAGTCCGGCGCTCGAATTTTTCAGGTTTAGTTGCCTGGCGAGGGACGGCCGTGACTCGGCAGAATTGCGGTGACTGCGCTGGACCCTTCCTGTTGTGGCCGTAACTTTCTGTTTCCATCTCAAGGCTGAGAATATTCAAATCAAAACGAGCGTTTTTCAAAGCGCTACGCAAGAGGCGCGATTGTTTCTGCATAAAATGCACATTCAGTTCATCTTGTTATAATGGTCAGAATGAATTACAATGAATTAACCCCTTACCGCTCCAGAGGACTAAACGGTGCTCTATCGAAAATAGCCTCAAGATATTTTATTTCATGTTAATTTTTTCTCGAATGCGTTCCACGGAGTTCACTCCCGAGAGGCAGTTCCTTCCTCATCCTGACGTCGATGACTACCTGATGTCAGTGACAGTCTAATATCGGTGGTTTTAACAACGATATGATTACAAAATCACGCACTGACGTTTGAGAGTTTGGCAGGAACAGCCACTCCAGCAACCTCAGAGTTCGAGCATATCATTAAGTATGAATTTCACTAAGATACAAACTTACTGTGCATTTACCATTAATGTAAGCTTACAAAATGCCTCTCACGTGATACCAATAACGTAAAAACATGAAGGAGTGATGGTGTTGCACCGCATCTACGTAACGCTTTGCTATTGGCACAGACCTATACAAGCAGCGCTAGTTCACACACTGCGTTACTCGATTCTTCACATTTAAAAACAACAGCTCCTTCAAGGGTATTTATAATGATACTAGTGTGCACAGCCCGCCAAAAATGACGGGATTCCCTAACTTTCTTGAAGAAATTTTTCAGATGTGGATGACAATCAAATTTATCCATCCTAACAGTACCCATGGTAAAAACTATTCTTGTACTTGTGCACTGATGAAATCGCATCACAGATACGGTCATTATAACTACCCTAATGAGCGTGACAGAGAAATGGAAGGAGCAGACTCCAAACAAATAAACCAAGGGTATTATTAGGTAGTAGCAGGACCCGTGGAAATTCCACTGACAATATCATCGTTAAGCTAAGTGGACCCGTGAAAAAATTCCGTCAGCATTACTTACCTAACCTGTCCTTACTATCTATCCTAACTATCATGTTCTAACCGAATCTATCCTGATAAAATGTCGAACACATCAATGCATGTAAGGCCATCTTTCAATACACTGAGGAATTCGGTATCCATGATACCGCAAACTCGGACATCCTGTGTTTCTTAAGAAGCGGACACCAAACAGATACATAAATAAATATATAAATAAACACACGACGGGTATTATTAGGTTAGATAACAGCCTTAGATACTGTGAGCCTTGGATAATTATAACAGTCTTGGATGGTTAGGTGGTAGAACCTAAAGTTGAGCGAGTGTACAGTAATATTCCGGATGTTTTGTATAGAATCATTCACCCACTCATCAAAACCATTGTAGACCTCTTCTCTACGAAACGAACCAATAGAGCCTCCTTCTACCGAGTTAAATTCCACTGATTTCTGTAGACGACCCTTTATAAAGAACTACGTGAATGGAAAATGCCCTGTACGTTCTTCACACAAATACTATGCAGTTTTCACCCAGCGCTGCGGCGAGATCACATGAGGATATCACGTAATCTTTTGCGGAACCATTAATTTCAGAACCCGGTAATGTGGAACTTAACATCAAATCTCGCGTTCATCAAAACGGAAATTATTTCTGATTTTCATGAATCACGTTACTACTACTATTAGACGCACGTGTACGTGAATGTACGTGACTACTACGACTAGACACATGTTTACATGAACGCACGTGTATGTAAATGTACGTAACTGCTACCACTAGACGCACGTGTACGTGGATGTACTGGCTACCATCTACCAAACACAACTTCAGGTGAATACACGTGTATGTAAATGTACGTAACTGCTACCACTAGACGCACGTGTACGTGAGCACAAGTGAACGCAAACGGATGTGAAGTGAATGCAGGTAACCGTGAATGATCGTGAACTCATGTGAATGTGTCCACATGAGGTTTTTTTCAAAAGTACTTTTAAACCCTGAAATAGAATAAACTTAAAAGTAAAACAATAAAGCGAAAATAATTGATGGGATTTTTTCTATATCTTCATTCATGTTCAACTCGAGTTCAACGTTCTGAACACGCTTTACTCAAAACACCAACTCAAAACGTGTTCTTTCGTCCGCTGTTGTTGTAATAGACCTGGCGATCTGGAATAGCGTAAAGTATCAGCTCATAATTTGAAGCTAGCAGAGTGAGCTCATTTGTACAAAACACATCTAGGTGAAAAAGTTATCGCTTTAATGATACAATTAAATTTTCACGACAATAGTTACTATTATGGTGTAAATGTGTCCACTTTGAATGGCTATCGTATTAAATTTTATATAGATTTTACAAGCTGCGACGAAATCAACAAAGAAACCATTACGTATAAATAGACACACAAAAGAAAACTTCTGGACCTGACTTGAACGTACATGGTTCAACAACACTGACGAAATATAAACAGAATATCCACTAAGAAGGTAATTCACTCTTAAGCGATTTAATACGTTGACTGCGATGGGTTAAACTGAAGTTCTATATTCAACTCGCATTTCAAGTCAAAAGCGGTTATCAATTTTATAAATACCAAATATTAACTCGGTATTTTAAATCCCATTAATTTTAAAAAGATTGTTCAAAATTTTCAAACGACTCATCGATGGGTCGTATCGCAGTTGGAAAAACTTAAGCACGCCCCATCGATGGGTCGGATCGCTAGCAATGTGTTAGTATTATTCCAGTCACCGTAATCGCAGCCTCTGTTGCTCGGCCGGCTCGGGCATCAGGTTGTCACCGACACTACAATAAGGAAGGAGTTGCAGCTCGGCAGTGAACTTTTAAGATCACGCATAGGAATAACTTCGACAAAAAATAAAATATGTTACAGCAGATTGTTGAAGTGAATTCAGAAATTTACGTACACGTTAAGGGTCAAATACTTTTATTGCTGAGGAGATTATACATTAACTCCAACGAACACAATTGGGTGAAGAAAATCTAACATTTGAAACAAGAAATAAGTAAATGGACGTACTACTAGGATTAAAAACGCCTATTTCTCTGAGATAGTACGTTAATTCAAACAAATACAACAGGGCAAAGATCACCTAACACTTGAGACAAGCAACAGGGTCCTACTTCTTGCATCACGCAAGAGTGCAAAAAGCCTCACGCTGAGTACGTGAACTTCAAAAAACGCACGTCTGTGCAAGCACAGTTATATGCTCTCAAGTTCTGGAGAGCACGCACAGCAAAGCACTTTATGAGACCACGAAATTTCTCAAAGACCGGCGCACAAAGGGGCCGACTGCGCAATTAAAAATGCTTTTAACGATCCTTAGCAAACCTGACCAACACCAAGAAAGACTCAGAATTTTTTCTATTTCTTCAGAGTAGGACACATGGCAGAGCAAGGCTCCACGAAATCGGGATATCAGAGCAGTATACCCAGAAAAAATACAGAGTTGGGTTCTTTAACATGTTCCCCGCG
The DNA here is from genome assembly GCA_014220935.1 of Platorchestia sp. MABIK. Classification (NCBI taxonomy): domain Eukaryota; kingdom Metazoa; phylum Arthropoda; class Malacostraca; order Amphipoda; family Talitridae; genus Platorchestia; species Platorchestia sp. MABIK. The sequence goes on along the minus strand of JACJUY010001051.1, from coordinate 47,804 downwards.
TATTGGGCCATATGTGTACCATTAGGTCAATTGCTCATTCACTTACCAGTGTGAATAGATGAAATTTCATGTTTCGCTACCTTTTGAAGAAAAAACCATTATCTTTCCAGATGAAACGTACCTAAACCTTTCTAAACCGTGCAATTGTATCTTTTTTATTTTTTAGGAAGAATAAAAGTGTATGCATGGATTGAAGTCGATTTCCCTGTTTTGCTACTTGCAACCTAGTCAAACCAACCGTTTACAACAATGGGAACGCGGTGAACGTGTTAAATATACTTGATTATTACTTGATTATTTGTGTAGTGAATCAGTTTTGAGTGCCATGCACAATGTTATCTGCGATCCCCGGCAAAAATGGTTTGAAAACTAAAGTATTTGTTTAAAACGAACCTTTAATGTCGTATAAGCAAAACTAAACCTTTTCGGTTATTCCTGTAATGAACGACATTTTCCCCAAAAAATTAGCTAAGTGAGAAGTGAATTCAAATGCTTTAAATACTGTTGGACGTCTTGCCTGCTTCATTTAGTATATTTTAGAGTTTGTAGTACCGTTCGTTTTCGTAATTAAACATTATGCCTCACTGTTTTCTAACAAAACTGCTAAATTTTGTTTCACTGCCATGAAACTTCTCTTTCTTCCCATTGCAGCGATATTTTCACTCCCTTAATATTGCAGTTCATCTAAGAGTAAAGTGTAATATTCTACAAGGAGAAAATGAGGCCCAATTAAAAATCATGACAATAAACATCTCAACGGTGTGTGTCATGTCAATAGATCTTTCGAAAGTTCGCGTGTTTTGTTTTCTATTTAAAAGTTGCTTGCAAATTTGGCGTTCCATAAGTTTTGTGCCTCATAATTAGATTATTAGATTAGATTATAAGTCAGTTTAAGCCTCCCAAACCGCTACAAAAAAAAAAAACGAATCGAAGAGAGGAAGGAGGAAGGCACCATTTAGTATGGAGATGAGAATGAGGAAATCTATGCAGAAAGGGCATAGAAACAGTAAGTTGAAAAAGAAGTTCATGCAATAAGATAAAAGTTGAAGAAGAAAGCCAGAGCTGCTGAAAAACAGGACAGTAGTGAAACGAAAAAAAGTGGTTCTTAACATAACAAAAAAAACATTTTATTTCAGTAAAAAGAAGGCCTACCTAACTCTCAGGTCGACCCCTCACATTTTTCCCCTGGGAGGCCTCATAATTAAGAATCTCGTCAATAGTACGAATGGATTACCATTATTTCTACCTATATCTCAAGATAGCATAGAAGGGAGCATTTAATAATCCTTAACAAGACGATCTGAGCTAGTGCTTCTGTAATTCGCAGTTCCGGTGTTATTTTCGTACATTGTGCGCATGTTGACAAACACAAGTTGTAGAACACAAGCGGGTCATATACAACGAATAATAACTTCTTACTCACAATAACGTGTTCCATAACGGATGAAGTTTATAACAAATTTAACGATAGAGACCAGGCGATTCAAATAACACTGCCAACACGATGTGGACAACAGCTGATCAAAACTCTCGGCAAAATTTCCCAGAAAAACAATTTCATCTTCAGCCTCAGGTCTGTGAAAACAAGCAGATAGAACGAGGTCACGAGTTGTAATCTTTGTACCCTCTCATCAAAACTGGGAAAGTGAATTTCCCCATTATAACCGGATCTTTTGATTCTTGTCTCCATTATCACATACGTGTCGTACCCACAGTATTTTTTGTCCCCTTCTTAACCTAGGAGAGTGAATGAAGTACAAGCTCAACGTGTTGCAAAGTTTGTTCTCCGACCTTTTCAGTTTTTTCGCTTTCTATAATCACCATAGGAGCTGCTTTTCTTCGACGGAAATAACGAGGTTACCGGACAAGTCTCGAACCAGGGTCTTTACCAGTTCTTACCCTCGTGCTCTCGGTAAGCGCTAGAACGTGTTGCTTTAATGCATTCGAACAGCTGGACGCATTCCACCCTTAGGTAATATAGCTTAATAACGTGCTTGAACTCTCGATAGTTCGACGACCTCCATACCTTTCAATTTTGTTTATCCGACGTTGGCAATGCGCACACATTTTAATCAAAACATTATAGCTTCCCTCAAGTATGCCATATGTGAGTTGTCATGCTCCGATCAGAAGTAAGACACTGCAGTAAACTAGAAACCATAACTAGATAGGTCAAGTTTTCTCTTTTCATGAGCTGAAGTCGTCTTTCCTCGATCGGGAAAAAAGCAACGCGTGTACAGCGGCTCAGGTTTGCTGCATCCCAGACTTGCTATAGAACATCACGTACCACGGAGCCTGGCGGCCTCCAAGCAAGCAGACGGTGCTGTTTAATTAAGCAGAACGCAGCCCACTGGCCACTGCACAGCGGTCCGGTGCGTTGCGTTATGAAGCTTTTCTTACTTCTGCGGCGAAATTCCCCGCACAGTATATGCTGTTGCAGCAAAACCAAATGAGCATTCCATGTTGCGACAGGAAAATTAAACGTGTAGTCCATTTTTGCCACTACAAAACTAAACGTGCAGTTTATGTTGTTGCAGCAAAACTAAACGTGCAGTCCATGTTGTTGCAGCAAAACTAAACGTGCAGTCCATGTTGCTGCAGCAAAACTAAATGTGCAGTCCATGTTGCTGCAGCAAAACTAAATGTGCAGTCCATGTTGTAGCAGCGGCAAAGCTAAAATGTACAGTCAATGTTGCCGCCGATCAGTTTATTTTTAATCGAAACAAAATGCTCTGCCATGGTGTTACTGAGTAGTACCCAGACCTCCAAAAAGATCACAGCGTCATAAATCAACACAAGGAAGAGGTTGCGTGCGGTGAGGAAAAGGTTAAAAGAACCGGAGTTTTGCGGCACCTCAGCCGGACGCGGCCCCGTTAGGGAACCAAAAATAAGAGGCACCGATCGCTACAAATGGCGGTCTTCCTCAGAGCTCGATCGCGTCAGGGCTGTTCGGAAGATCGGTAGCGCGGGGCGACAGAGGGCTGTAGGTTCTGGGCACTCAGTGACATTTATTTTTTGTCTAACAATAATGCAGGTAAATCTCGCTACCGTGCAACTGTGGTGAGGATAATAGAGTTCATTTTTCTCAGTGCAACTGCAGTGAGGGTAATAGAGTCGGTTATTTTCAGAGCAACTGTTGTGAGGATAATAGTCGATTATTTTCAGTGCAACTGTAGTGAGGATAATAGTCGATTATTTTCAGTGCAGCTGCAGTGAGGATAATAGAGTCGATTATTTTGATGTCGAAGTCCCTCCTATCTTTGGAACACCCTTATTGTAGTTAGGGATGCTCACACAAACTTATAATTTAATCCGGTTTTGAGATTCAGTCTCCGCGTGCGACAAGGAGAGCCTTTAACACGTTGACTGCTTGCCGACACACCGGTGGTCGCTGAGCAAAATTCCATATTGCTGGTGATCAACCGGTGGTCATACGCTGAAATTTTGCACGTTATTGATGATGGTCGAGAAACCACGTTCCAATTAATTTTCTACTCATTTTAATGATGAAATTTGCGTTTGAGTTTAATTTGAGTTGAACATTGAACTTTAGTTTAATCCACCGTAGTTAATGAGTTGAAAGATAAAATAAGACAATCTTTCGAACACATTAAAGGACACCTATTAAGTCATCCAAGTGAGACTAAAATAAAATAAAACTCTAATTAAGATGGACCTGCAGACCTATATGGGTTGGACCAAGTTCTCAAAGTAAGATCAACAAAGTTCTGCAAGTAGGAACATGGGAATTCTCCAAAAGGGATCAAAAGACAGGTTTTATTGAATTCTAGAAAACCCTTTAATGCATCAAGAATGTCAATGATTGAAAATTAAAACGCCCTACAAGTGATGGTTAAGAAACTCCATCTAGTGGAACTTAGAGATCTTTCCATGAGTGAGGGAGGAAGTACAGTCTTGTAAAGCTGGTCAAAAGAATGGCCTAAAGAAATCATTATAAGGAAATGTATTAGCCTAGCTTCCCAAGAGATGATTTCAAAAATTGCAAAATTTCAAAGAAAACAGTACAAGTTATGAATCAGGAAAAGTACTTCAAGGTCATGAGGATAGTGCGTAGGATCGATGGGTGTGAGTGTGACTTGTTTTTCCATGACTTCCCCTCGGTTGCCTGTGAGTGACAGGTGTCTGACAGCACAGGACTTTGGAAGCCTATTGAAAATGGACCTCTTTGCTCGTTCGTGTTGCCATACTTTACTTTATTTTATTGGGTTGGATTCGATCGTTATCTCACAACACGATCAAATTCTTCAAATGCTGGAATTTAAAAAAAAAAATTGCAAGGACTGTCTTAAATTAGTTGAATTGATGTTTACTTTCGAGAACGTCAGGATTATTGTCGCTACAAACACATTACAACCAAAATAAAAAAATGACCAAAAACATGGTATTAGATAAATTTATAAATAACCATAAACCACAAAGGAGGAAATGAAGACCAAACCTGCAGACGTAGTCGTTTGTCCGGTAAGACAGTAATTACACAATGCAAAATCACGGGATGGTTGAAGAAAATAGCGATCATTCAACCCAGAATCCCAGCTTATTTCTACCCAATTTTGAAAACCATGTGAACACGGGGTCAAACGCCAGCAGGGTATGCGTTCCAGGGCGAATTCAACGTACTGGGAGATTTCAAAATCCACTCCTGCCAATAACCGTGATATTGATCATTTTTGTCAAACGCGCACGCTAAAGTGTTGTTTGCGTGCAGCATTGAATGGCAGGCAAGGGTTGAAAAACCGGATTGAGTGGAAGCAAGGGGCAGGGATAATGGGCCGCAGTGAGTGTGGACGAGAGGTAGGGTTAATGGGCCAGGTTGAACAGCCTAGATGACGTACCGAGATGAGGGGCAGGGTGGAAAAACATGATTGAAGGGGGAGAGTGGCCAAATAAATGGGCCGGGTTGAAGAGCCGGGTTGAAGAGCCGGGTTGAAAAGCCGGGTTGAAAAGCCGGGTTGAAAAGCCGGGTTGAAAAGCCGGGTTGAAAAGCCCGGTTGAAGAACCCGATTGAAGGCTGACGGGCTGGGTTGAGGGGCAGAGTCAAAGGGCCGGATTGAGTTACGGGCGAGGGGTACGGTTAAATGCCCAGTTGACTTGCCGAGTTACCACGTTCACTGCCGATTTACCACTAGGTAAATTGCTCATTTACGTATCGGTGTGAATGAACAGCATTTCAATAATTTCAACATCTTTTTTAGAAGATATTTAAGCACACGAGATAAAAGATCATCATGCATCTACATTTTCATACTTCTTGAAAGATTTAATTTCTTTCGAGCATTACAGTCTTTTTTAAAACTCTGCTATTTATAACCTAACATTCGTTTTTAAACTCTGCTACTTTAATTACCAGGAGGCCGTTGAACGCATACGTACGTCCAGCGGCAGCGAACGTGTTCAAGATTTTGGAGCCCGGGTAGAATCTTCGAGCTGGAGGGCTGGTGAAGAACGGAGTTCAGAAGGGGCAGACACAGAGCAGTTGTTCAGTCGTTCATTTGGAAACATGACGTACGAGACGCTTCCTGTGCAATCAAAAGGCAACTTTCGCCTTTCTTCACACAACACTTGCCTGTAATTTGCCTGCACGCAACAAGAAAACTCATTTTCCCATTACGGTGTGAGCTCAATTGTCTTCATGCAAACGTAGAGGAAGTGTTCTGTGTCAACAATAGAGGAGTGCCAACTACGGCTTACGTTTCATATTCCATGCGAAAGAAGTAACATTAAATAGCAAGAATGATCCTCGTAGAAGTAAAAGAGAAAAACTTCTGTCCCGTGAATACGGAAAAAAATATTTTTTCGTATTCACGTGACATTTGTGACACGATACGCAAAAAATCACATGCCACACGATACACAAAAATCATTTTCGTATCGCCAGAGTGCGAACATAGAATGACATTTTCTCCAATCGGTACCGTTAAACCCACGACGGATTCTAGACACGAACCGCCATTTTCCCTTGAGGAACGACGTATGTAAACTGAATAGGGCAGAGATTAACCGCATTTTTATTCTTGCTATTTTCACGAAAAAAGCGTTGTGCAAACTCGTAAATTTGCTCACGATAACTCGACTAAAAACACAGAAAATATGCAGAAGTCTGATTAATTTCTTAGCAGAAATTGAAGCACTACGTAGAGAAGATCAAGGGGCATGATGAGAAAAGGGCACTCTTTTTTTTACGTTGACGGGTCTGTGCACACTTCTGCAGAGAGCCTTCGATAGTACATCGTCAAAATGAATTTTCTCGATTCGATCAAAAGGAAGAATTCGAAATTGAAAAAAATTGGGTTAAAGAATAAAAACTCGAAGTTATAATTAAAAGTTGTAATCCAAATTAGGTTAGAATTAAAAATTCAGGAGTGATAATTAAGAAAAAAGAAAGAAAATTAGGTTAGAAGGAAAAATTCTACAATACGAATTGAAAATTTGTATAAAATTAGGTTAGAGTTGAATATCCTAAAGTTAATATTGAAATTAGATTATAATTTGACACTCCAAAGTGATATGTAGAAATCAGAATGAAAATTAGGTTGAAATTTAAAATTCTATGGTAAGAATAAGAAATTAAAATCAACCGAACACCATAGTTTTTTGACACGATAACACACAACTTCTCACTTGCTTCATTACTCGTCTGAACACCACAAAGTGGCTGCTAACTTTTTTCAACTGAAATCCATTTTTATTCTCGAAACTCCCTTCGGTATCTTCGTATCTCGTGAAGAGGGGATTCGAAAAAAAGCAAACAGCATACCAACACAAACAGTTCATTTGCTAACAGGTTCTCAACAAATTAAAGCTCTAACTAAAAAAAAATGCGGTTATTGTTGACGGCTGGGGTACACCAGTGAAGTGAGAAGAGAGTTCAACGTGGTCAGAGGAACGGTAAACATCGTCAGTTGCAAGGTTCCCACCACCTCGTTATGGCGGTGGGAAGACAGGCTGCAAAAATAAAAAAATATTGGCTCTGAGAAGGTTGAAATTATTGCCGCAGCGGCTCTGTGAGGGGGTTCAAATTATTGCCGCAGCGGCTCTGTGAGGAGATTGAAATTATTGCTGCAGCGGCTCTGTGAGGTGGTTCAAATTATTGCCCCAGCGGCTCTGTGAGGAGATTGAAATTATTGCTGCAGCGGCTCTGAGAGGTATTTCAAATTATTACTGCTCGTACTAATGACTGAAAGAAGACGCTCTCGAGTCGAGCTGCTTTTCTAGGTTTAATTTCTGTTCAGTTGCATGCTTTCTCAAGAGTAGAATAATTAAAACTAGGTGTTTAATTTTCTGAAATCCAAAACCTGCTCATGGAAGGAAAAATTTGCTCGAGGTGTAAGGTAATCGTAATAGTCGAAGAATGTCATGCCCAGGGAACATTTATTTTTAATTTTTAATTTTATTTTAATAATTGGATTCGGGTATGATTGTAAATTGTGTTAAAGTCTCCTTAAGCACAACAATTTAAGGTGCTTCCGAGAAAGGAAGGAGGAAGACACGATTTAGAACGGAGTTAAGACAAAGAAAGACCCGCAGAGAAACAGCAAGATTGGAAGAAATTTCTGAAGAAAGATTGAAATCGAAGAAAAAAGCGATAGTTGCCGATGAAAAATAGCAGTTAACCAGAAAAACATTTTTCAGAACAAAATGAAAATCATATTCTATCTGAACGAAAAAATACCTTTCCTAACCTTCAACTCGGGACCTCACTATTTCATCCTAGAAGTGATAATTCCCATAGGCACAATAGTTGTAACTCAGTGAGGAACGGTTTGACTGATTGAAATACAGTCGAGCAGTGGAAGAGTTTTTTATACGCGTGTCTGGAATCGAGTCGACGTTCTACTCGACGAATTCCAGACGAAAGAAATAACTGCAAAAAACTAATTCCTAACGCTCTGATTACTCATCACGATAACTTCAAAGCAGAACTGTGGAGTCGCTCAAAAGTTGAGCTGAGTTACCCCGGACTAAACTGGAGTTGAGTACTAGGGTCTAGTTATTAATTTTCAATAGTATCGTACTCTAGTAAAACATATTCAGCGATTTTTCTGGGTAAAGTCTGAGTTGAGTTGATTTTAACATATTGAAGGAATGTATTTTTGGACCTGGCAATCATTCCTCAAGAAAATCAAGTGTCAAGAACTATTTTCTTCCACTGAAGGCGAAAATTGATAAAATAGCCTTATATCTCAAACAGAAAGAGAGGAAGTCCAGTTCTCTCTATTAGTAAGCTATTTAAAATTCATTTCTATATACATAATAAATATGATAAAAAGAAGAACCAATGTAAAATTAATATTCTTATTATTTTCACATTGGTTATCCTATTTATCATACGCGGGAGATTCCCTGAGAATCAACCAATTGGAAAAATAACATTTCAAGTAGATAGAAGTCTATAGCCTCTCGGCCCTCAGACAGACCGTGACTGTAGTTTCCTAATTAGATTCTCTCGCACTCCGTGGAGCGACGAAGCTCCAGCCAACACAAGGTTTAAATACTACACTATTGAGTTCGTTACAGCTAAATTCGGGGGTTGAGACTAACACTGAAGAGTTGAAATGCGGGGAAATCTTTTAAGACCTTATTCATTATTTGATTTCTCTTTTTCAGAAAAACCGGAAACTCGAGTACACTAGAGCGCTCTTATCGAGAGCGTCAGACTCGGATTTCCGCTCGCGGAAATTCTCGCAAGCTCGACTGAGCGAAACTTTAATAAGAAAGTTATTTAATTTAGAGATATGAGCGTTAATGACGGATTTCCGTGCACATTTTTACCTACTAGAACATGAGGTTCAATTTTCACCGCAATTTGATGAAAACAAGAGGGGCAATTTTCACCGCAATTTTTATGGAAATTACGGCGAAAATATTTATGTTCACTTATAATAAGAAAGATGTAAATGTTTTTTCTGGGCCTGTCAGTATTAAGAACGCGTGAGCCTGGGTGTATTTATAGTTAACTACGCTACAACAAATAAATTCGGGTTACGAAAAAGGAAATTTACCTCAGAATTAGGAAATGCAAATTACATTAGGAAATTTGCGTCGTAAATAAAAAATTCAAATTACGAGGTTAAAAAATCCACCTCGAAATTAAGAAATTCATAATACGATAGTAAGAAATTCTTACTCAGTGAAACATTGTCAGAGTTGGAGGGCTAGAAATGTGAGGTTAGTGGCTACATAGCAGGTGTCGTTCATTCGAACAATTTAAGAAGAGCATTAAAGCCAAATTCTGGCGACAGGAGTAAAATATTCACGAATGAATTAATGTGTCATGTGTATTTTTATGCAACAAATAACGGTGTAATTCAAGTTAGAGCGGTGAATATAACTAATTCTTTTGTTTTTTATTCAGAACTTTCAAACACAGTTATGAGCATTTCATAGCATTAACTTTTTAAATTGTTATGAAGTAAATGCTTACTTTTTCAGGTACACATGAATTTCAAATTTGTAGAAATCGCGAGAAAGATATGCGAGTAAAATGTTATTTTTAAACTTAAACACTGTGCACGCCTTAGAGTAACATTTCGTTTCTGACGGTAAAGACCGAGTCATGAATCACGTTGAGTAAATGAGTCAATTAAATATTGTACCAAATTTTTTCAGGCATTAATCGTAATCCACGGTCACGTCTAGGTGAAAGAAAAGGAGGAGATGGCAGCACACATCGCCATCATTGGACAACTGGGCGGTGGCGAGGTGTTGCTCTGCAGCTACACCAGCGCTGCAGCTATACACCAGCGCTGCAGCTATACACCAGCGCTGCAGCTATACACCAGCGCTGCAGCTATACACCAGCGCTGCAGCTATACACCAGCGCTGCAGCTATACACCAGCGCTGCAGCTACACCAGCGCTGCAGCTACACCAGCGCTGCAGCTATACACCAGCGCTGCAGCTACACCAGCGCTGCGGCTATACACCAGCGCTGCGGCTATACACCAGCGCTGCGGTTATACACCAGCGCTGCGGCTATACACCAGCGCTGCAGCTATACACCAGCGCTGCAGCTATACACCAGCGCTGCAGCTACACACCAGCGCTGCAGCTACACGCCAGCGCCGCAGCTATACGCAGCGCCGCAGCTATACTCAGCGCCGCAGCTATACGCAGCGCCGCAGCTATACGCAGCGCCGCAGCTATACGCAGCGCCGCAGCTATACGCAGCGCCGCAGCTATACGCAGCGCCGCAGCTATACGCAGCGCCGCAGCTATACGCAGCGCTGCAGCTATACGCAGCGCTGCAGCTATACGCAGCGCTGCAGCTATACGCAGCGCTGCAGCTATACGCAGCGCCGCAGCTATACGCAGCGCCGCAGCTATACGCAGCGCCGCAGCTATACGCAGCGCCGCAGCTATACGCAGCGCAGCAGCTATACTCAGCGCCGCAGCTATACGCAGCTATACGCAGCGCCGCAGCTATACGCAGCGCCGCAGCTATACGCAGCGCTGCAGCTATACGCAGCGCTGCAGCTATACGCAGCGCTGCAGCTATACGCAGCGCTGCAGCTATACGCAGCGCTGCAGCTATACGCAGCGCTGCAGCTATACGCAGCGCTGCAGCTATACACCAGCGCTGCCGCTATACTCCAGCGCTGCAGCTATACACCAGCGCTGCAGCTATACACCAGCGCTGCAGTTATACACCAGCGCTGCAGCTATACACCAGCGCTGCGGCTACACCAACGCTGCAGCTATACAGCAGCGCTGCAGCTATACACCAGCGCTGCAGCTACACCAGCGCTGCAGTTATACGCAGCGCTGCAGCTACACCAGCGCTGCAGCTAAACGCAGCGCTGCAGCTACACCAGCGATGCAGCTATACACCAGCGCTGCAGCTATACACCAGCGCTGCAGCTATACACCAGCGCTGCAGCTGTACACCAGCGCTGCAGCAATACACCAGCACTGCAGCTGTACACCAGCGCTGCAGCTATACCAGCGCTGCAGCTATACACCAGCGCTGCAGGCCGCGCTAACCATGAGGAGCCACTCCGCACCTCGACAGCTCATACCTTCATGGTGCTGCAGGCGGTGTGTAAACAATGCATTAGCGTCAAATTAAGGCAACTGGAACATCCTGGAATCTGCAGTAATAGGGCCGGAAGAGAAAGGAACCAAAATTCATCGAGTAAGCAAGATTTGTTCCAACAGAAAATGATCGCGAAAATTTGAAATTACAGAAACTCATCATGGATAGAAAAGTTGCGCTCACACCGAGGACATCAATATTGCGTGCTGTTTGTGTTTTAAATGTTACTTTGTACTGTGTATTCTTCCACGAGTTTTAAATAAATTTGTTGAATTGATCTGTTTGAACGTTGCCAAGTTGCATAAGAATTAATTTAAATTTCCTAATATCAGCAACGCCCAGCTCAGACTCTTTAATTTTAATTTTTTGGTGGCGTTCAAGGAGAATTTTTCCTTCCATGCTATCAAATTATGATGACTCCTCTGCTTCGATAGATTTAAGTGCCTATAGCGTCACAGACGATTAATAGTTTTGCGCATTTTTCTCATCACTTTCTGTGTTTCATTTTTTACGTGTTATACAGAATATAAGATTTTCAATCTGATCATTTACCAGTATCGGTCATACATATTACTGTGTATTTTCCTTTCTCTCTGCACTCCTTTCATTTCCCCTTCGCTGATCCTCTATGCTTTTTAGGGAGGTGTAAATTCCTCCCTCCAGACTCGTTGCACTTTATTCTCTTAAGGGAGGCCAAAGTCCCGTGGCACCTTACTGAACGAAAAACAATGCTCTAGTGTGTGAAAACAGAAATAAAAACAACTGGCCACCGTGGAGAGAATTTCAGTCCCTGCAGCGCCGGAGATGTGCCTTCAGTTCGTCAAGTTTTGTGCACTAATAATGAGACATGAAACTCAACTTCAAACGCACAGTCGACTAGTGCCCATTTACGATGATTCTTAGACAACGAGCATCAATGGATGACACTGACGTCCAATTATCCCGAGTGCCACTTGATAACAATGCAGTCTTTCCATAGCCCTGTCCAGTCCGATAACGTGGCAAACATAAGACAAGTAATGCGACACGCCGGAAAATGAGAAAAATTGGTCGTGCTGTTGAGGGAAGTTGAAGTAGCCTTCAAGTTTTTATCTAACTTTCAACTCTGCAAAACGAAAACGTTCTGAATTAGGGATACTGTCAACAAAAGTGAAGCCTGTGTGTTAACATTCATCGAGTGTACTCCAGCATTGTAGTGACCGTGTTCACGAATTTAAATACTGATGTATATTAATGCACAACGTATCATTGGCGAACAGCGAATAGGAAGAACTGATAACGTGAGAAGTAACAAAATAGAACTTGTGGAGAAATTAACATGTGCATTAAATGAGTGCAAATGCATCTATCGAAGAAGAAGGGCGGCCACTGAGTAGCCTGTTGAGCGAAAACAGTTGGTAACATTGAAATTTTTTGTACAACAATCATTTATTATCCTGAAACAAACAGTGAGTAAGCTTTGATTTTCAAACATGACTTATTCAACTCAGCTCCTGAAAACAAATTCACAGTCATGAGAGTCAGGAACAACATTTTGGGTGGATCTATCAGTCTTTTTCTGAGACTGACCCAATCCGTTTTTTCCCCGGGACTATTCAAAGGTAGCTCTATCATAGGGATCCACCCTAGAACTGCTGTCGGGCGCTATTTAATGGGCCACGAGTTCAGCTTTTAACTGACGTGTAATTTTGTAATTACACGTCAGTTTTTGAATTAAACATCCGGGCCCCGAAGACAGAGCCTCGGCCTTACGATGTCGTGACGGTCAGGTCAAGTAGTCACGCAAACATCATCTCAACTGTACATCCGGGACTTCAGGCTACCTCAGGCTTTGATTGTCAAACATTCCGAGACGTCGTAGTGAAGCGGCTGACAAGGATAGTTCTTCTGACGATTTGGCTGTGCTAAGTATTCTTTTTATGACGACATGATTAGGCTACGTGTTTCTCCTGGCGAAAATAAAAAACTTTGAGCTTTATTGAATATTGAATGAAATTTGATGCTTTTTGAAAAAAATGTAATGTAGCCATGCTGACATTTGGTAAATTTTTACGATTAGGTAAATCGATTAAAAATCTTGTCTCTAGTTGCCAGTATGGTTTGCAGAAGACCTGCAAATTTACTGGGCATCACATGCAGGAACGTGTGAGAATTACTGTGCGGTGTTTTCTTTTAGTTCAGCTAGCCGACTTATTAATGGAGAGGTCATGGTGCGACTTTATTTAGAAGTTTGCAGGGAAATCTCAAGTCGTGGTACGTAGTGTTAGCCATTTAGTGGTTTATGGTTTTATGGGATTTGCTTAATAAATATACATGATTAAGAAAGACGCTAGTTAATTGGCGGATCGTAATTAAGCGTACGCTAGCTTGCTAGTCGCATGTAAGCTACAAGGTGCTAGTTAAAAAGCAGATTCTAGTTTAAAATAACATTCGTGTTTAGTAGCCGTTTAGTTTAAAAAAACGATAGTTTATCAGCAAAAAGTAGTTTTAAAGTAACCTAGTAGCCATTCCAAATCAGAGGAGACATGTATATGTTATAGAGTGCTCGTAAAAATACCTAATATTCAAAGTAATTTTTAAAAAGGAATATAATTGCACCTTTCTCTCACATTTTTTTCTAGCACCGTAACCTGTGTATTGTTTACCCAGGTATGAGAGCACAACATTGAAATTTACGAACTTAATTTGCAGGTTATCCTCGGAACAGCAGTAAGTCCCCTCAAACTTACTCATCGTCACACAAAGATGGCAAAATCACACTTTATTTACTGTTGAAGACAAGTGCAATTCTAATCACCGAAATCCTGTTCAAAATAGACTATTCCTCTATGTTCATGCTGGTATTAATCATCTTGACTTAAAAAATTTAGTCTGCATCTGCACCATGGGTGTAATGAATTCAATGAATTAAAACTAAGGTACTCGCAGTGGTACCGAGTCCTGCATCATTTCTACTCTTACATATTCGGAACAAAAGTCAAGATTTGTGCTGGCACAGCTCGTGTTAAAAGCTACGTCTGGACGCATGACTCGAATGCAATTCCACGCCCGCCGATGTTCACTTCGATAGAGCGTGTCTGGACTACATCTGTGATGCTCTCCATCCATTGAGGAAAGTAAGTACGTTTTTCTTCGAAAAAGTGGGTAGAGTCACAAAAGCGAATTTTATTCACAGTTCTAATCACCCTAATTTTCTCAGCGTATCACGGTTGGAAGACTGGCCTCGATGTAACTCAGTTCACAATAAATGAACCTACCCTTTTTTTAAAGGAGCTGAATGAAATAGACTAGAATTTTTTACGGGTAGTGACAGATTTCTAGCTGAGTTTTCATTAGCAAATGAGCCTCAAGACAATTATAATTCTTCCCTGCCATAAATTCTTGCGCACATCAATTTCGTTAGTTTACACAACATATATGAAGTTCGCTTGATTGTTTAACAAAAGCATGCCGCAAGCGTGGCTGTGTCACAATAGGGTTGAACTCTGTCCAGTGCAACGACGGCAGTTCATTTTGAAGCTATAACACGTAGAACCTCTTACAAAAAATGACAGCTCTATAGGGTGGCCAAATTCTGAGTGGACGTTACAACGATTTTTTTTTGTTCATGTCTTGATGTGAAAATAATGTCCGATAAAAAGATTGAAGATTAAGGTCAGAAAAATAGCTGGAGGACTTCGGCCAGAAAAAATACAATGTGAAGTTTTGGCCAGAAAACAGCTAATCTAGCGACTCTTGCTAAATTGTCTAGATTGTCTTGCTAAATTGATCTAGCTCTCACTCAAACGGCGCTGAACCGGTACTCTAAATTAGACATCAATATTTACATTCACAAGAATACGAAGCATCCAACCTCACACAAGCACGACTGTAGCAGACATCAAATTCAATAGTCTGAGTTCAGCTTTCCATCGTAACTTACAGCCACCATTTACCACCAAAAACCAACACTAAACACGGAGCGAATAGACTAGCTAAGTTAATTCAAGCCTCCCTAACAACAACAAAGGTGTTCCTAAGACAGGCGAGGAGGAGAGCAATATTAGTACAAAGTTCAGACAGAGCATTCATATTAAACGTTACTTCTACGACCGTAATCGTTAAGCAGTTCATCTACAGCGCGTAGATGTTCCTATAGCAACGCGCAGACGAAACAAACGCTCCATAGCAGCCGCCGGACCACACAGAGCAAAGAATTGATTTGCTTATTGTGGAGCTGACCTTGCAGGCACCTGGCGGACACGACCGCTGAAATTGAGGGAGTTCATTTCGGTGAGAACGTCCAGTCATGCTGCGGGGTTCGAGCGAACTTTTGAGGCGGAGCTCGAGCGAACTTTTAGATTCGAGCGAACTTTTGGATTCGAGCGAACTTTTAAATTTGAGCGAACTTTTGGATTTGAGCGAACTTTTGAATATGAGTGAATTTTTAGATTTGAGCGAATTTTTAGATTTGAGCGAACTTTTGGATTTGAGCGAACTTTAGGATTTGAGCGAATTTTTGGATTCAAGCGAACTTATGGATTCAAGCGAACTTTTGGCTTCAAGCAAACTTTTGGATTCGAAAGAACTTTTGGATTCAAGCGAACTTTTGGATTCAAGCGAATTTTTGGATTCAAGCGAATTTTTGAATTAGAGTGAACTTTTGGATTCGAGCGAACTTTTGAATTCGAGAGAACTTTTGGATTCGAGAGAACTTTTGAATTCGAGT
>JACJUY010001050.1:152311-162420 GCA_014220935.1 Platorchestia sp. MABIK | reverse complement strand
GGAACAATTTAGCACGGTAGCAACCCTAAGAGCAGCTTCCTACACATCAACAATGGCTGACCCAGGGCTTGGCCTGCAGGAGCGCAAGGGCGATAGGAGCGCAAGGGCGATAGGAACGCAAGGGCGATAGGAGCGCAAGGGCGATAGGAGCGCAAGGGCGATAGGAGCACAAGGGCGATAGGAGCGCACGGAGACGCGGTAGTAAGGCCACGGCAGACGGAGTGTGGCAGGAGATGCCAGAGTGCGACCAATGCTGAGAGCGGCAGCGGCAAGAGTATGCCGGAGGAAGAATCAGCTGTTGTGGGCTGTTCCTTGGCCTCAAGGATGTGGCTGACACGACAGAGCTTCGGGTGATGGCTCTGGTGTTGCCCGCTGGTCTTGGCTCCTGCTCTCCGGTTTGAGTTTGACCGGAGGTTGACCGGAGGTTGACCGGAGGTTGACTGGAGGTTGACTGGAGGTTGACTGGAGGTTGACTGGAGGTTGACTGGAGGTTGACTGGAGGTTGACTGGAGGTTGACTGGAGGTTGACTGGAGGTTGACTGGAGGTTGACTGGAGGTTGACTGGAGGTTGATTGGAGGTCTTCCTGCCAATCCGCCACGCATAATAAATAATACTTCTAATGAAAACACAGGCAATAACATACACAGTTTCTCACTTTCACACAAGGAATAAGCAATATCATTGACAAATAAATATTTCAATAAACCTATACATTCTTTTATATGGGACTTTCCCTGCCTACTATTCTTACCCTTGCTGAATGATGCCGCTCTGAATAATTTGCCCGTATAATATTGTGCTGCACTTGTGACTTAGTCTCTACCAGTTAACAGTAAAAACTCTGTTCTGTAACAGTAAATAAGGCGTTAGGGAACAGGGAGATTGCACCATCTCCCAAGCAAGCACGGCTTAGGAGACTGGTGAATCGCCCCATTACAACGGTGTTTCTACAGTCCTTCCGCGTTGAATAAGACCAAAATTACGCTTCTATGTTGAAAATTGTAGAGTGAGACAAGTTTTGCGCAAGTATAAATATTTCTAATCGTGACTTTTTTTTTCGCAAAAGTCAAAAATTTTTATAGAAGCAAATGTGTTTGGAATTCAATTTTACATGTCTGTATGCATTTTTGTTCCCCTTAGTGCATTAGAAATGTGTACAGTGAAATTTAGAAAATTAGGTAAGTGCAGGGTAGTAGATTCCCTTAACACTTTAAGTGCGACGTGACTCACCGGTGGCCACTGAGAGAATTTTCATTGTGCTGCTGACCGGCCAGCAGTCACTAACTCAATTTTGGTAAATGCTTAATAGAAACTAAATCAAGGCTTAATTTATTTAATGTTTGTTATTTTCAAAATTGATCTCTAAAATGAAATTAAATTTTAGTTAAATTTTGAACTTCAGTTTAACCCGCCGCACTTAAGGGAAGCGAACGGTTTTTTGGGGCCAAAAACCGAAAATGAGATTATTGCCTGAAAATGTTCCTAAACCCTTCCTCTATCACATAGAAACGTCATTTGTCCCGTGTTGGGAACCCAAACCCCCATAATCACCCTAAAATTGCCCACCTCCCCTACAGATGCGCTCAGAGACACCAGCTGCGGCTCTGCATAGCTGCGATTGGTTGCTTCAAATTTTTTTTCTTTGTTTTTACACAACTGTCCATTCATTAGAGAGGTTTAGTGGTCTCTTGACCTTCTTAGTGAGTGGTTTTGTGCTCGTGAGTCCAGTGAAATGCCTAGAATATCAAATGCAGCAGTTCGCTCTGGCCGGAGATGCTTTTTCGACTTTTAGGGACAATTCCAGCTACAATTTTTCACCTAAGAAGAGGGTATGGGTAAATTCCTAAAATTTTATGGGCTATAAATGTTCATTCGAATGTTATGAACATGCTGTGAATACCTCAGAGCTTTTTTCACTCTGGAAGTATTTCTTTTTAATTCTTGAATATTTCACAGGGAAAAACTGTTCAGGTCCCCCTGCTTTTCGCAGCAAGTGTTAGTGACTTATTAGTGATAGTGACTTATCACAACTGTGGAAGACTTTTCTAAAATGTTTTAGACTTATTGGTGGTGTGTTAGTTTGCAGGTTTTGAAGAAAAACAATGCTGTGATTTGTGAAACTGGGTGTCATGTGCGCTATAGTGCTCGGCAACTTTGAACGCCATTTTCTCAGAACAAGTCTTTTAGACTTTGCGGCTCAATATCTCGTACAGTTTTTCACTTATCGACGAGATCTTTTTTGCATCGTAAAGATCAAGGGGAGTACTATAAATGCTAGGTTAGGTGGCTTTGATAAGTTGATTAAAATTTTTTTAATTATCCATAGAATTAGACTAAATATATTTTTTAAATTCAAATATATGTAAAAAAAAAATTTTTAGAGCAAAAACAAGGCACCTAAGCTAAGAACTGTAGATATTTTCATTGTGAATCGAACAAAAAAAACTAATCGTCTCTATGTCCGATATTAGCTGAGAAATAGCAATTTAAAAAAATTTGTTTCTTGGGGGGGGGGGAGTATGGGAAGATTCCAAAAACTTTATGGGCTCAAATGTTAGAAACATGCTGTGGATATCCGAGAGCTCATTTCCATCCGGAAGTATTTTATATTTATTCGTGAAAAAATTCATCGTAAAAGCGTTCGCTTCCCCTAACGTGTTGAGAAACATAGGATGTCTGAGTTTGCTGTATCATGTATACCAAATTCTTCAGAATAACATTAAAAGATGGCCCTTACATGCATTGATATGTATGACATTTTATCAGGATAAGTTGATTTAGGATAGGTTTGTTTAGGATAGGATTCATTAGCATAGGTTAGGTAATATTGACAGAATTTTTTCACAGGTTCACTTAGCCTGAAGGGGTCATCCAAGGCCTCTCCTGTTCGTCCATAGGGCCAATTTTTGTTGTTGAAAAAGGATCCTTAGGCATTGGATTATTGTGCCCTAAAATTTTATTGGGCTATGGGCATTAGATCCCCCCTCCCTCAGGGGGGTGTAAGGGGAATCAAAAATCATGAATTTTTGACTCCATAAAAAAAAGCAAAGGAAAATGAAAATCTGGCATTTTTAGTTTGTTAGCAATGTTGCAAGGATTCCAAAACTGTCTTTGATTTTGTTGTGGTGTAAAAACTCATTAACTTCTATTCATTTAAAATACCCCATAAATGAACTGAAAAACTAGTTTTCCAATTTTTCCTATAAACTAAGGTCTAAATCAAAAAAATGAATGGAACAAAATGTGTTTCATTTTGAACATAACATATAATGTTAAAATTTCAGAAGAATCAGACCAGAAATAAAAGACTCACAATTTCATCAATGTATTATTTTTTTTTGTAATTTACAATTGAGTATGTAAATATAAAGTTATGCATAAAGATAATGGAAAAATCATCAAAACATCATTCAATTACAATTATTTTCCATTATATTACACTTCAACAAACATTTTGTTTTTGCCAAATACTGAAAACCTCAAATTTCCAACATTCAAAAGAATAGAAGTCAGTCAGTTTTTATGCTAGGAAAAAAAACACAGTTTTAGATTCCTGGAACATTTCTAACAAACTAAAGCTCTTTAATTTCCCAATTTGTACATTCATTTTTTTTCACACTTCAAAGTCAAAATTTTTTTTCAGTTTAGTTAGTGACCTAAATATTGCATATACATAGAAAATGATAACAAAAATTCAAAATTCTAGAGCTTTAGTTAAATTTATATGTGACCAGGATTTAAACTGTCTTTGTTTTTTTCCTAGCATGAAAACCCACAGACTTATATTATTTTTAAGAAAAAAACAAAAATAAACAAGAAACTGAAATTTTCAATTTTTTTCAAAAACTAAGGCCTAAATTGAAAAAAGTTCTGGGTAAAATTTAAATCTTTTTTAACAAAAACACATACTGGCAAAATATCAGACCAATCGGATCAAAATTTAAAATTGCTGTATGACCCCCTTAACGATGGCATTGTCCTAGGAATTTCCACGGCTCCTGCTACTATCTAACCTAGGTGTATTGAATCCCGTCATTTTTGATGGACCTTTTTCACTAGTATTCCTAATAAAGTTGTACCATTGTGCACAAAGTACTGGATCATACAACTGGTGCGCTGAATAGAGCCCATAAACCCTGCCACTCTCAAAGAAATCCCCTGAGATGAATTATTTGTTGTAAGAAATTATACCCATCAGGATTTGGTTGGTTTCTAAGGTGTTCTTTTTTTTTTCAGGCTGAGCAGAGTGCATTTAAAAAATCATCTTCAGTGATTTGAAACACAATAAAGTATGTTCGAGTCCCTGAGAAAAAATATACAATCTGTACAGGATGGAATCACTGCAAGGTTGGCGATTGCATGATGAAATATTTACTAATTTCTTTTGATAATTGGGATTAGGTGTTGATAATATTTATAATTTTAGAATTGGATTGATATATTAACTGTGCTGCAAGTAATTGTTTTGTGACTTGAATTTTGTGATGAAAATATTTTACTATAACCTTTTGAGGCTTTGAAATAGCAAAAATCTTACTGTGTGCATAGGTTTACAGACTGGACTTCTTGTTCAAAACATTGAGTCTATGGGATGAAGCTAATAAAAATGGCTTTGGTCTACTGCTCAGATCAGTCCAAGGTTTTAGTGGTGGGTGTAATGTTCAGAAAAAACAGATTAAAAAGTGTTTATTAGATGAGCTACCAAACTGAAATGGATTTGAGATTTGTTTGACATGGAATATAACCTTGAGGATAAAAAATGGCACTCTGTGCTATAAGTTGTTTACTTGGAATTTAGGCCAGTTTAGATTTTTAAGAAAACATTGTTGGTGAATGTCATCTGGAAGAAGATGTGAAAATTAGTGATGTAAATGATGTAAAAATTGATGGTGCTCACATTTATATTTTAAAAATATATGAACACCTAGAACAAAGACAAAATAGTACACTTGAATGTATGAAGTATTTGTCCCAGCATCTATTTTGGTTTACACACTCAAAGGGCAACAGAACTGAGATATAATCTACAGTACCTGTAGCACTTCTAATTTTACGAATCAGGGTTATTGGATCTTTGTCTTATTTGCCATGCTTGTTATAAAAAATATAGCTAATCAGCAATGATGGCTTACATTTTTGCAACAATTTAGTTAGTTTGAATGAGGTTTTGGTGATGGCTTACAAATTCTATGGCTGATCTTGGACTGGGGAACAACCACAAAATGGGCCACTTGGTCATTTCTGTTGCCATTTTTTATTCTGTTCTTCGGTGTTCTAAAGTTGGAATCTTTGCTTGTCATGATGTGCCTCTTATGTAGGAGCCAATGCAGACACAGCATTGCAATAGGTTAGTTGTGTTCAAGTGCTTATCCAATGTCAAGAAGATTATTTACTTTGAGACAATTTTTAAGGCTGAATTTAAACTGTCCCAATAATGATTATAAATTCAGACTTGGAGACTTCTTCAAATACGGTTTGTTGCTTTTAGTTAAGCCACTTACATTGTGTTTGTTCAGATGTCATTCATGGACGATCTATTTTTTAAACAAATTAGACTTGCTTGACTGTCAGATGTTTCTATAGCAACTATTGCACATCATATTGTGTTTGATTTATTGAAGGTAAATGTTCAACTACTAGAAATTTACTTATGACTTTACTTCAGAGTACATTTGGTATAGTTTTGATTAATTTTTATTTTACTGAATTTGTCTCTGCTTCTTTGTATGAATGTTTTTTTTGAAAATGAAAGAGAATGTAATGATAGTTTATTGATGTCATTTTTTACTTAGTTGCTAAATTCAGTGATGTAGTGGCTGTAAATGCTTTACGTGTGGTTGGCAACAGTGAGAGTTGTTGGGAAACAGGCATTAGAGAATTAGCTGGTCAATGTGAGGTTGAGAGATATTTGCTTCTGCTTTGTTTCAACTGAGGGTGAACAGTAGATAACTTGAAAGCGCTAGTGAAAATTTTAATCATAGCTAGTTTGTTTTTGCTGATGGCAGTACTATTCTCTTTCAGGAAAGTTAGATTTCCTTAAAGTAAATTTATTCAAATAAATTTGATAACAGATACTGTGTTTGTGAAACTGGACCTTAAGGGTACCATTGCTTCTTTATTATCAGATGTTAGGAACCACTCTGATAAGTCACTTGCGTAGAATGATGTTTTCAAACACTCTTGCTGTCGTAGGGATCTAGTTAGCAAATTATGGCCACCAATATGAAAAATGTCATTTTTGTTTATTGTAGTTGATTAAATAATGCATTAGAGGCTTGGCATTAATAAAATTATTTCTGAAAAGTATACTTGTCATTTCTTTTTGTGAGAGAAAACATAAGTATTAGATAACCGAAAAAGTTTTGTCCCTTTTTTGATTAGCCATTGAATGAAGTTAAAAAATATACGCAATGGGTGTACCAATTGCTTTCAGATTTGGACAGCCAAAAGTAAGAACATCGGACATTTCAAAAACACTCACACCTTGCTTGGTGTGTGAGGGGCTGTTTACGTTTGGGGCTGTTCATTTTATGACTTCAAATTGGGCTTATCAGCAGCTGCATATGTCAAGCATTTGGGGATAGTGCTGGGAATAAACGTACTGCAAGGCATTAGCATAAATAATTTAAGTCGGAAGATTTATCCCTCTGTGATGAGTCTCGCAGTGAACAACCACAAGTCTTGAATGAGGGATTCCTAAATGTGGCCAATGAACAGGGCAGTAGTTTTAACGTATGGTAAACTTGCAAGACAGTTCAACGTTTGAGATGAAACTGTTAGACTTCACCTGCACTATTTAAGTATAGCGTACAAACAGAGCCAGTGTGTTCCGCACACACTGTTGAGAGGTCCACGTAAGACGAGTGGCAGCCTGCAAATTACTTCTTTCTCACACCATACCGCATCCTTATTCAATTGAGTGCTTATCAGTGATGAAAAGTGGGTTCTGTACAAAACTCCCAAGCGTTTCAGACATTGGTTGTCACCTCAGGATGTTCCTCACATCACAAAACCGCCTATTCACCCATGCATGATTGTGCTTTGTGTCTGGTGGACAGGTCATCAAGTGGTTCACTATAAGCTGCTACCAACAAGCCAAACAGTCACTGGAGACCTATACTCTCAGCAATTGGAATGTGTGCAATAGGCAATGCGTCAGAAGGATCCAGCACTGGTGAATCGCACAGGTGTGCATTTCCTTCATGAGAATGCCAGGCTGGATGTTGCGCATGTGGTTAGGGGTACCATACAGTAACTTGGGTGGGAGACTTTGTGCCATCCACCTTATTCACCTGACATAGCACCATTCGATTCCCTCCTCTTCCCCTCCCTGGATAATTATCTTTGTGGAAAATCCTTCACCAATTAAGCAGACTTGACCCAAGCCCTCACAGACTTTTTGCGTCCAAAACCTGCAAATTTTACTGCAAGGAAAAATTTGCAAAAATTTAACACCTTGGGAGAAGGTGCTAGATGCCAATGACGAAAACTTTGAAGACTAAATATAATTGACACCTACTGTGAAGCATTTTCTTTCTTGCTTTAAAAATGGACAGAACTTTTTTGGTTACCTTGTTTTTAACATAGTTCAACCATTCTTGTGTGTAACCCCTTCAATTTAATAGTTTCTTTCGTCATTGGGGTCATTATGTCAGGTTGCAGCGGTTGTCCACTGGTGTGACCCCTACCACTCCGCCTGATGACCACGTGCCTGCTGTGCTGCAAGGAGGAGGTGCTGACCTGCTCACCATGTACCAGAGTCAGTGGGCCACCATGCACCACATGGCTCTGCAGAATGCTAAGCTGGCTCAGGTAGTTGTCTGCTGTGAGCAGACCTGCTCATGTTTGTTATTTGCCTGCCATGTGGCTGTACAGAATGCTAAAGGATCCTCTGTTGTTTGTCAACTATATGTTCTCATGTTTTATATAGATTCATGCATTTATAGGCTCTGAAGATTGCTAAGCTTGTTAGGGTAATTAAACGCTTTTTACCATGAATTTTTAAAAAATAAACAAAAAATACTTCCGGAGGGAAATAAGCTCTCAGGTATTCACAGCATGTTTATAACATTTGAATAGACAGTTGTAGCCCATAAAGTTTTTGGAATTCACCCATACCTCCTTTTCCCCCCATGGAAGATTTTCAAAAATTTCAATTTCTCAGCCAATATTGTACATAGACAAAGTTTTTTGTTCAATTAACTATGAAAGTATCTACCAAATTTATTTGCAGTTTTTTTTTATGCAAAAAAAACATAACTATTTGATTATTAAGAACACAATTATTCTATTTCTATGGATAATGAAAAAATTTCTAATCCACTTCATGAAAAAAACGTTTCCCAGCATTTATAATACTCACTTTGATCTCCACATTACAAAAAAAAGATCCCCTCAATAGCTTCAAAACTGTGGGAGAAATCGGTAAAGTCTGTGATCCGTATTTTGAGAAAATGTCAAAGTCACCAAGCACCAGAGTGCATTGCACATATTGTTTCATTTATTTAATTTCACTTTTTTTACAGAAGTTACAAACAGATACCTTGCTAATAAGTCCAGAATATTTCAAATGTCTTCGATTGATGACAGAACCAGTAATAAGTCTCTAATATGGCTCTAAATGGCAGCACGGTCACCCTGTAGGCAGTCATTTGCTGTGCAATTGCAGTTACTTTGGGGGTTCAAATACTTCTCCAAATGTTCTTCCTCTTCAATATTCGACAGACTTTATTGTATTTTCACTGTACTTTTAACAATTTTTTCATTTTTAACACTTTCACTAGCTTTCCGGTTATGCTTCAACCGATTTTCGGCCAAGCGGACTGTTCCCTTTCTCTTTCTAAGCTTTTTACAGGACGCACACAAGCATATCCACTCAATAAGAAGGCCACCAAGCCACTACCCCGCTCTTCTGGAGCTACCCTATCAATGGTCATGAATTTCTAAAAAAGAAAATTAGAAGTTGTAGCAACCAGACACAGTTAGAAGCTGCAGCTGTAGTCGGTTAGTGGCGGGGCGCGTCGGTTAGTGGCGGGGCGGGACGCAGTGCTACGGGGGCTGGGGGGATCAATTTGGGGGAGGGAAGAGTTAGGTAGCCAACTCGGGGTGAATGACGTTTCTACGTGGTAAAGGAAGGTTTTAGGAACATTTGCCCATAGTAATCTCTTTTTTGATTTTTTGGCCAAAAAAACATTCGATTGCCTTGAGGTACTTGTATGCCTGTCAAATTCACATTAAATTTATTCATGTGCTAAATAGCTTAACAGAACTGGTGTTTAATTAGTCATCTGGCTCTATGGGAAGAAGTGTATGTTCTAAATAGTTTCTCACATTTCAAACAAGTCTGTTCTGAGTGTCAAGTTTTGGTAGGTAACTGTACAGCAAAAGTGCTCTCTGGCTGACACTTCGTGAGTCCATGTGTTTCATGTAGCTCTAGAGTGAGCTTTGCTACTCTTGATGACCTCATTAGGCTAAAATTACGGCCTTTGCTGGCACCCAAAACTTGCTTTCATTTTAAAGCAAGATCTCTAGTGTATTATGAGTATGTTTGTTTTGAAATTAAGGTTATGCAGGAAATAATTAGGAAAAGTTTTGATTTTGATGAGAATGCCACAATATAGATTGAAGAACATACATACCTCATATGAGCCAAAATTATGAGGCGCAAACTTCAGAAAAGATCGCACTGTTATGAATGTTACAATTTTACTGTTGAACGTGAATAGGCCTAATCATCCTAACTTTCAAATGATTCAAATTTGGGATGTCTAGGTAAACCAACGGGCAAATGTAGGATTGAACATCAGCATCAATCATCTATTAACATCTAACAGCCACATAAATAATGATTTGAGCTTGCATCCTATCTTGATGTACTCAAGACAAGTTGATGGTAGAAATTTGAAGAATTAGGAAATCTTGTTTTTTAAGGCAACCATATCCAAAAATCGGAAACTTTTTTTCTATGGGACGTATGTCTATGAAAATTTGCAGACTACTAGATCTCTACATTTGTAACAACTTATCTTCTATGAAATTTTTTCATTGGGGGCATAGAAAATTAATTATTCCTTATAATTAAAAAAAAACATTTTTTTTATTTGAGTGT
>JACJUY010001050.1:129135-150469 GCA_014220935.1 Platorchestia sp. MABIK | reverse complement strand
CCAAGGACCCTTCTTGCTTTACGAAGGGAAATTGCTCGGGCAATTGAAGAAATTCCTGTGGAAATGACGGTGAAAGTCATGGAAAGCTACCGCGAGCGCCTAAATCAGTGTATCCGCTCCCAAGAACGACATTCGAGTGATGTGCTTTTCAAAACTTAAATTTAAAAATGGCATAAAATTTGCGATATGCTAATAAAATAAATTTTTTGACAAGTTGAGTGGTTTTAATTTTCTAACGTTTTGAAATTGGATAGGTTTTTCTGCCCCACCCTGTATATCATTTGATAGGATTTAGCAAACTTTGATTTGATTTGTTATTTTGAAAATTATTTGACACAGTAAGAAGAAAAACAAGGAAAGCAAGTTCAATTTTTTCAAAATGTTTCTGAAATTAGCATGATGAAATTATCAAAAATCCACACGCTCTTATCGTTAAAGAACTACATAAGCTATCTGTAAGCCTTGAAATTTTTTTCTTAATCCCAATTTTATCGGTTTCAAAAAAATTTCTGATGCACATACGAAAAAAAACACAGTAATCATAAAATAATCAGAACGCTTTTTTCTATGAATATTTTTAGAATAAATGAAAAATTCTTCGAGAGTGAAATTAGCTCTCAGGTATTCACCGCATGTTTATAACATTCGAATAGACAGTTGAAGCCTGTAAAGTTTTTGAATTTACCAATACCCCCAACCCCCCAAGGCAAGGCAAATTTAGGATTTAAAAATTTGTACATGAATTTTTCAAGAATTTATTTTGAAAAATACAAAATTTTTCACCATAAAATCTAATTTGATGTTCAAATGAAATTTTACTTCTCTATGCTGTTCCCACTGCCTTCCCGTGTAAAATGAGACCAAAATCAAGCTTCTGCATTGAAAATTGTAGAAGAAGTAGGGATTTGAGCTAATTCATATAATTTTGTATGTTTGCACAATAACTTTTTTCTATTGGAGAAATCAGAAAATTGTATAGAAGCAAATGTGTTCAGAATTTAATTTTATATTTTGTTATGCATTTTCGTTTACCTAGTTGCATTAAATTTGCAAAAACCTTAAAATTTGAAAAATTAGAAATATTAAGAAATTCCATGAACAAAGAAAAAATCATTAATTCTTTCTTGTTGCGAAATTTGAAAAAACGCATCGTTTTTGAGGTGCCGGAGTCTTTCTGTGTCGAATGAGACTAAAATCAAGCTTCTAAGTTGAAAATTGCGGAAGGAGTAGGGCTTTGAGCTAATTTATATTATTTTGTCTGTTCTCACAAAACCTTTTTTCCTTCTGTGAAAATTGAAAAATTTCATTGATGCAAATGTGTTCAGAATATAATTTTACACATCTGTATGCATTTTCGTTCCTCTAGATGCAAGAGAAACGTTAACAGTGACATTTGTAAAATTGTGTAGATTAGGTGAAGTCCAGGGTAGTACCTCCCCTTAAAATTTCAATTTCTTAGCCAATATTGTACATAGACGATTGTTTTTTATTCGATTCACGATAAACATATCTACTAAAGTTCAGAGACAATATTTTGATATCACTTCAAAAACTTTTTTAAAAAAATTTAGAATTTTTAGAATACATCAAAAAAAAAATCAAATCATATCAAAAAACTACATCTGAAATTTTTAGTACTCACTTTGATCTTTACGAGGCAAAAAAGATCTCCATAAGTGAAGAACTGTCGCTGGAATTGCCCCTCAAAGTCGAAAAAGCATTTCCGGCCAGAGCGGACTGCTGGAGATTATATTCTAGGAATTTTACAGGATGCACAAACACAAAACCACTCACTAAGAAGGTCAAGAGGCCACTAAACCTCTCTAATAAATGGGGTTGTGTAAAAACAAAAAATTTTTTTGAGCAACCAACTATAGCTAAGCAGAGCTGCAGCTGGTCTCTCCGAGCACATCTGCGGGGGAGAGGGCAATTTAGTGGTAATTATGGGGGCGTGGGTTGCCAACGTGAGACAAATGACATTTCTAAGTAATCAAGGAAGGGTTTAGGAGCATTTTCAGGCAATAATCTCCCCTAAAAAACCCTCTTAAAAACCGTTCCTAAAACACCGTTCGGTTTTTGGCCCCTAGAAAACCATTCAATTTCTTTCAGCTGATGGGGAGTGCTTAGTTGTTGGCTATTCTCTTACTGTGTGTTTGATACTAGCCCAGTTGATGTTTTGTGTTAACTGCTATCCAAATTTATTTATCTTAATGCTTCCAATGATGTAAGCACACTTTTGATTCATTTTTAGTATTTTTATAATGAGCTATGCCATTTCAAAGGGGCCAAAAGAATTCAACTTTCCTAAATTTTTTGCCCATTTCTGCCACCAAAACTTCTCATGCTTTGTGTTTTACGTGTTGGTCAGACTGTAGCAGATGACATCTCACACCTCACTGAGGAGTGCGAGACTCAGCACAGTCAGCTGCTAGAGGTGCGGTCCCTGTTGGCTCACCTGCCCAATATCATGGCGCAGTTGCATTCTTCACTATCAACAATTGGTGAGCTTACATCTGGCCTTTTGTTGGCCACTTTGTTATAGAAAATCTAAAACGAAGGTTTTAGCTCTCCTAAAAGGAAGGTGGTAAGTCACAAACTGAAGGTTGGTAGGCTGTTCTTGTTTAGGCATCTGATATTTCAGAGCAGCAGTTTCTGGACTGCTGCAGTGTTCATGTCTTGTTACTTAACCCTTTAACGTATCGCTTTGTCCGAGATAAAGTTAAAAAGAATTTTTTTATGTTATAGAATTAAAGTTTAATGCATAAAGCCACTTCCAATGCATCGCCCAGATCAGCTTCCTAGGTGCTTTTATTGTTACTGCTTTCATTGTTACTGCTTTCATTGTTATGCTTTCTTCACTAGCTGAATGCTCTTAAGTTTATACCACCTACACTGTCTATGCTACCAACATTTTCATTGTCACTACTATATTCAGAAATAGCAGCCATAATTAGGTATTTCACACACTGAAAAAAAGCAAATGAAATAGCATGAAATATGAAAGTAGAAAATCACACTAAAGTACAAAAACGGCAGCAATCTACAACTGAACAGATACTCGCACTCCGCGAACATCTATGCACCGTGCGTCACAATGACAACTGGCACGTGACCACTTCTAAGATCCATTACCTTTACTGTCGCACGTTTACGGTTGCCAGACATTTGTTTCACTAAGTTAACTTGGAGATGACTTTGTTTAGATATTTTCAGCCTCAGAAACCATGAGTTACCACTGTAAAGAACTTCGTGGTTCTTTGGGTGCGGATAGGGTATTCGAAAACGCGCAGGCTTATGCAAAGGGTTTCTGTATCAATATAATACACTTTGGGTCTAGCTCTAAAAAGTTGATTGCACCTCAGTTTCACTATTTTCACCTATTATGTCTTTTAATAAACGAAATAAACACATTCAACAAAAATGCTAAAACCTATCATACACACAAAATCTGTTCAGGGATTATTGCACGGTATAAAATAGTTTATAACAAAATAACAGAAAATATTTAAATCTGGCCAAATTATTAGCCCCTTTTGTACATACTCTTCCGTGGATAGACAGCAAGTGAAACGCACAGAGCCCACTCAGATCTTAACGTGCCTACACTAAGATAAAGCTCAAACTGAATGTGCCTACATGAGCACATGAGCTTCGCCAACATACACGTTAAAGTACCAAATAAACACGGTATATGACTCAGGGCATTTGCAGAAATGACAAATTTATTCTGGAGTTAACTGAGTATAAAACGTTTAGGGTGAATTCAGGAGATTTACAAAAGCAATTTTTTGCATTTTTCCACTTCTGCATCCTAGTCATTTCTTCACTTAGAGATGTTAATGCAATACTGAGAGATTAATTAGGACTTTTATTAGATTGAGTTGCAACTTTTCAATCGAATGTTAGTCTCAAGCCAAGTTCTTGTAGGTCTTCCTATTATTGAATTAAGTAAGGGAATTGATTTCCTTTTTGTCGTGTACCCTTTTTCTTGTTCAGTGTTCTTAATTCTTCCTGGTTGTTAATGTAACTTTCTTGTGTTGTATTTTTCTTTTTATAGCTTTAATGTTTATGTTTTTTCCCCTGTGGTGGGGGTTTTCTAGAGAACTGTCACTGTGGTTTGCTGCGTGTTGTAAGAGGCAACTAAAGTGGACGCAGCGAGGGGACTGGGGATCCCCTCCTTTGTAAAAATTTTTCCTGAGAGACGGCAGGCCAATGAAGTGTGTGAGAGGAGTCGAAGGACCCCTCAAACCCTAATACTAGAATCTATGAATGTAAGGGGATGTGAAAGTAGAACAACTGAGAGTAAGAAACAAGAGATTGGAGAAATGATGATGAGGTGGAAGATGGATGTGTTAGACCTGAGTGAGATGCAGTTGAAAGGTAGTGGTCAGGTGATGTTTGAAAATAAATGTGGAAGAATGTCTGGTGTGCATGGGGGACATGTAAGAGAGGGAGTGGCTATATTATTGAGTGAAAGAATCTGAGAGAAAGTAGTTGATTGGTGTGAGGTGTGAGCAAGAATAATGTGGGTGCAAGTAAAATGGGGTGTAGTCTTTGGTGTTGGTGAGTGCAATGGACCGGGTTTGGAGAGGAGTAGGGAGGAGAGAGAGGAATTTTGGGAGAAGTTGTCCGAGTGTGTTGCGAAAGTGGGGAATGGTTTTAGAGTTGTGGTGATGGGGGACCTGAATGCGAGAGTGGGTGATGAGGTGGTGGATGGTGTCGTTGGCAGGTATGGAGTAGCTGGGGTGAATGAGAGTGACGAATGCTAGGTGAAATTGTGTGTAGAGACTAGAGAGGGAGTTAGTGATTGGGAATAGTATGTTTAAGGAAAGGAGTATGAACTAGTACACATATGTGAGGATGAATAAAGGTGTGATAGTGGAAAGAGCATTGATGGATTTTATTTTGATTAGCAGGGGAGTGTTTGGTCGTTTGCTTGACATGCATGTATACCTACTGTGGTGAGATGAATGGGAAATCAGATCATTACTTGGTAGAAAGAAAGTGGAGAGTGAGTGGAGTGTAGGGAGGTGCAAAAGGAGGAGTGGAAGGGAGGTGTTGAATGTAATCAAGTTGCATGAAGCTGAGTGTGAACGTATCAGGAGAAGATGAAAGTAGAATATGGGAGGGTGAAGATAAGACAGGTTGGTGGAGTGGAAGTGGAATGGAAGTTATTCAAAGATGTAGCGATGAAGTGTGCAAGGGAAGTGTGTGAGTGTCACAAAACGAGTGTGAGGGTCTGCTGACGCCTTCTCGTTACGATAGAGGAATTTGAACCTCGACAGTCGGAGTAGAAAGGAAATAAAAGATGGAAAATACACAGGAAGAAGGTGGACAGAAAAGATAGAAAATAGGAATAGTAGGAATTAGCATAGTGCACCACAAGCCTCCCTTGTTTAATCAGCATGGGACAATAATACACAAATTTGAAAGATTTAAACATGTTTTAATTTTAATGTTGAACATGTGAAGGGGTTAATTGAACAATGCAAACAAGATAATTATCAAAATACACCTTCTAACACAAATAGCACACCAAATGAGAGGAATGCACGGTTCGAATCACAAAGAGCGCTCACGAACGATTGCATGATTTAACGTTCTTTGAAATTTTATGACGACCATCAAAAGTAGATTTGCGCACAATGAATCAAAATTAGGAAAAATAGTTAATAGCTGGGCTAGCGTAAGCACAAAATAAACGGGGATAATGCAAACACAATAAACCCTTGACTTACACAAGGTAACAAAATGTGGAACACTTTGCACTATGCACAACAGGAAATTCTTGCTTTAAAACCCAACCACACCTCTCTGCTAAGTGCACAACATCACAATAAACAACAGAATCAACTTTATAAGTAGGGCGCCATTTCAAAGCACTTTTCATTGTGCTTCTTGTTTCTAAACTTGCACTTTTGTGATCACTATTTTTGAGTCCTCAGTACCACAAAACACTTGCACTCTTCGGTGATGGGTTGTTGCTGTTGATTCACTGCTGGCTCCATTTTGCTGATGATAGTGCTCAGCTGCCTACTCAGCGTACCGTTGCGATGTAGTGATGCCTGTTCATCTTCCCGGCGTTGATGACAGACGCCTGGCTATCTTCTAACGTTTAATAACTTGTTGGTAACTGCGCTTCGTTGATGTCAGAGATATCGACCTCGTTTTTCTGCAATTAGGCTGTTGTGGTTATCTTGATACTGAATCGCGCAGGTGACTGTATGTTGCTTCGCTCGCTGCTCGTAGAATCCTTAACCTCTTGTAGATATCAGCGTACACTTGCACCGAGGGGTTTTGTAAATCTTGACACTCTTGAAGGGGTTAAACATCAGCGCCGCTCTGTCCGTGTAATATTAATCTTGAATTGTTATTATGCCGGGGTGTGCCGGCGTTTTGCCGGTACCCCGGCCTTGCACTCCAAATTTACACGTCTCTCTTATTGCGCAATCAACAGAAAAATCATCACGGTCCTTTTTGTGTCCTGCTTCTATGCGTTCCACTTGGTTCCTTCTAGAAGGTTCTCGAATGTTCATTGTTACAAAGAAAGAATTTTAAACCTGATTGGTAGAATTCTTGCTTGTTCTGACGTCTGGAATTTTCATTGGTGCGGATTGTGCGCAGCATAGATCCCACGCTATTCCAGGTCCTTGAATGGCTGTAAGTCGGAGCCCTCAATTTAGGTTACGCCCCCTCGCTCCGTGAAGCTCAGCCGTTGCTGGTTCTCAAGCCTGCGTCTTCCTTCTTGCGTGTGTGCACACGCGTTTTTGTTGTAGGACCTTGTGTTTGTGTTCGAGTTGTGTGCTGATGTGTGTGTGTGTGCGGGTGTTTGTGTTTGTGTGCCCAGCCTGTGTGGATATGCCTGAGCGAGCAGTCTGGTGCGAGTGTTGACCGCACGGTGACAGAGATGAATGGCAAGCCTCTTGAGATTGCAAAACATGATAATGAAGGCTGCCCTGTAACAAATTTCCCCATTCAAGCTGCCTAAGCTGCCCCTTGCACAAGCGGCGCTGGCTAACGGTTTTCTGAATAACGATCACTACACCCGATATCCTAAAGATTCCAATGTCTCTTCATAACGCAGTGTTTCCGTTGCAGCTTTTACTTGATCTACCTAACGAAATATCATATATATATCCAACAAAATATTATATGTCATCACATGGGGATAAGGTAGGTTGGAGGGGGATTAGAAAGGGAAGTGAATGGTGGAAAGGAGATGTTGGAGCGGCTGTGAGAAGAAAGCGGATGGCGTTCAAAAAGTGGCTGCAAAGGGGCAGCCAGCATAATTTTGAAGAGTTTAAAGAAAGGAAAAAAGAAGCAAGAAGAATGGTAAGGAGAGCAAAACGGGCGGTGGATGAGGAGTGGAGGAGGAAGTTAGGAGGGAACTTCATTAGGAGGGAAAGTTTTTTTTTGGAGGGAAGTGAAGAGAATTAGGAAAGGACAGGGGGAGAGTGAGGCAAGAATGAAGGATGCTAATGGTAGGCTGCTAGTGGAGGGATGTGATGTAGAGAAGAGATGGGCAGAGTATTTTGAGGAACTGCTGAATGTGAAGGATAATATGGTTGCAACAGTGGTTGCTGTTGGAAGTGATGTTAGAATGAATGCCTGTGTTTGGAGAATTGAATAGTAGTCAAATAAGACGTGAAGAAGCAAAAGGTGCGTTGAGCATGATGAAAAATGGGAAAGCCCCAGGTATGGATTGCTGCACGGTTGAATGTCTAAAGAAAAGAGGAAATGTGGTTGTAGAATGGTTGGTACATTTGTTAAATGAGTGCGTTGATGCTAGTAAAGTGACTGTAGATTGGAGTAGCGCGTGTGTAGTTCTACTGTATAAGGGGAAGGGTGACAGGTATGAATGCAATAATTCCAGAGGTATAAGTCTACTGAGTGTCTTCGGGAAGTTGTATGGAAAAGTTTTAATTGGAAGAGTGAGAGTGATGATGGATG
The DNA here is from genome assembly GCA_014220935.1 of Platorchestia sp. MABIK. Lineage (NCBI taxonomy): Eukaryota > Metazoa > Arthropoda > Malacostraca > Amphipoda > Talitridae > Platorchestia > Platorchestia sp. MABIK. The sequence goes on along the minus strand of JACJUY010001050.1, from coordinate 142,519 downwards.
GTGTGCTAGCTGAAGAATAATGTGGTTTTAGAAGTGGTAGAGGTGTGGATCAAATGTTTGCTGTGAGACAGGTGAATGAGAAATACTTGGCAAAAGAAAAAGATGTGATTTGGATATTTAAGGATCTGGAGAAGGCGTATAACACAGTGGACCATGAGGCATTAGGGCAGGTTTTAGGCTTGTGTGGAGTGGGTGAGGGGCTGTTGAATGCGACCAAGAGTTTTTGCATTAATAGCAAAGCATGTGTGAAAGTAGGAAATGAGGTGAGTGATTCGTTTCCAGTTGTGACAGGTGTGAGACAGGGTTGTGTGATGTTGCTGTAGTTGTTCAATTTGTTTATGGATGGCATAGTGAGAGAGGTGAATGCAAGAGTGTTTGGGAAAGATGGGCAGTTGTTGGGACAAAATGGTACTAATTGGGAAGTGTGTCAGCTGTTGTTTGCAGATGATACAGCGCTTGTGGCTGATTCATAGGAAACGCTGCGGAAACTGGTTGCAGAGTTTGATAGTGTGCAAAAAAACATAAGTTGAGAGTTAATGTAAATAAAAGCAAGGTGATGAGATGTTCAAGAGGTGGAGTGTTTGGAACATTGGATATGAGGATGAATGGTGAAGTGTTAGAGGAGGAAGGGCATTTTAGGTACCTCAGGTTGTACGTGGCTGTGAAGGATAGTATGGAAGTAGACGTGAGACATTGAGTGAATGAAGGCTGCAAGACATTGGGTGCAATGAGGAGTTTACGAATGCAGGAATATGAGTATGAGTGCTAAAAGGGGAGTCTTTGGAAGCTTAATAATGTCAGTTTTGCTGTATGGGGCAAAGGCTTGGGGATTGAGAGCAGCAGAGAGGAAGAAGCTGGATGCGTTTGAGACGAAGTGTTTGGGGGGCGTGTTTGTAGTAACAAGGAGAGATAGGATAAGAAATGAGTTGGCTAGGGAGCAAACTAGTGTTGTCAAAAAGATGAGCAGGTGGATGGATGAAAGAGTGCTTGGATGGTTTGGGCTTGTTGAAAGAATGAATGTTGAGCAACTGGTAAAAAAAGATTTATATGTCAGAGGTGAGTGGTATTGAGCACAGGGAAGGTCACGGATGAGATGGATAGATGGGGCGAAACCTGCATTGTATGAGAGGGGTCTGACTGTGGATGTGGCGAGAGGGATATCTGCAGACAGAAGTGAGTGGAAGCAGTATATAAGTAGGTAATTATTTTGACTCAGTCACTGGAAGCCTGCCCCCGTGTGATGGGGTATATATGTGTCCTGTCATGTGCGGGGGGAGGTTGCACACAAATGGAGCGTTGGGGGTAAACCACGCGTGGCTGTCAGGCCTGATGGTGGAAAAGGTTTTCATGCTAGGCTGCTACTGATCGGGGCAGTTCTGGTGCGGCCTGTGCTGCCTCTCTTGCCTCCTAGTGACTAAGGATGAATGTTTGTGGCTTGCTGTCGGCTACCCTCCCGTAAGCAGGAAAAAGCCTGGAATATGTATGTGTGTTTATGCGTTATTTTGTTGTGTTTTTGCAGCATTATTATTATTGACATGCTGTACATCACGCTCTTCTTTAATGAAGTCTTCAATGGACATCTAACTTATGTTTGTTTTCATAAAATTCATGCATGTGAGTTATCTGTTTAAGGTAGTTTCTTTGTTTAATTTTGCTCAGTGGATGAAATCATGGCAGTTTTTTGCAGTTCACTGTTGTCTAGTTTTTCAGCACTTGCAACTTTCTTCTGAATCTTTAATTTAGTTTCACAAATTTTTCTCAAGTTTCTGTTCCGGTATGTGAGGGTGGAGCTTATGTGGGGGTAAAAAGTAAAAGTTTAAATTCCTAAGCTCTCATGCTCTGAAACAAGTCCACCTGGCCTAGAAACATCTCAGTCAAAATTAAAGATTCAAAATATAATATTTAGAGGTAATCCAGAGGATTTGAAAATTATGAATTTCGCAAAAATCCTATTATTTAGTAATCTCTGGGGTCTGCTTCTAGTCCCTACCAACTCCATGGTGAAGTAGTAAAATCGAAGCAAAAGCGCATCTTCACCATAAAGCTGGGTTTCATCTGCTCAAAGACATGAGTTTCACAAGCACCACTTTACTCATTGTGGCTTTGCGCTAGCCAACGCTGCTTTTCTGGAGTCGTGGATGGTACACCGATACTCTGCTACCACTTGAAAGAAGAAATGTAGCTGCTCCTTCATTCTTTGAGATAACTTTGTTAAACTGTTGGAGAAAAGCTTGCTCCTGCATCACATGGTTGTTAACCACTTGAAGAGCTATCACTCGCTCATGGGCAGGTATCTTGGAAACTGTGGTTTGCACCCCACAAGGATGGATCAGTGTCCAAAAAATCCTTGGGGAGACCAAGCTTATGAAAAATGCGCTTAGTGTAGGGCAAAATGAATGAATATAGATGGCTCTTAGTAATGGTCTTGAGATCATAGCTGCAGTGCTGTTCAGGCTTCTCATCTCCCAGTCAGCTGGGAATCTCTTGAGTAGGAGAGGAATGTTGGCTGTAAACTTCTCATGTAGACTGTTAACAAAGTTGCCGTGGTTTTCATTCTCTCTCTCTCTCTCCCCTTCTCCTTGTTGAATCCCTGTTAATATTGAACTCAGCCAGATCGCTTCCTGTGCTCCTGATCGCTTCAGTGATTATCATGGTGGCTTTCCTGTCTGAAACTTGGGTTTGGCCAAGAGCATCCCCTCAGGGGGATACAATTATTGCATCTATGGGAACTAGCACACCAGGGGGAAAATATGTGAGGGCCTGAGCTGAGAGTTAGGTAGGCCTTCTTTTTGTTGTAATAAGATGTTTTTGTGTTATGTTAAGGACCACCTTTTTTCGGTTCACTGCTGTCCTGTTTTCAGCACCTACTACTTTCTTCAACTTTAATCTTGTTTCATGAACTTCTTTCTCAACTTACTGTTTCTATGCCCCTTCTGCATAGATTCCGCATTCCCTTATTGTTGAAACAAATTGAGAATTACTCACATAGAATCATAATCAGTTTATTTAGAAGTATTCCTAGGCCATTTGGTGCGTCGCAGTTCTCCAAGTCAATGGGAACGGGAAACAAGAACAAACAACTTGCAAGCAGAAACGAACCGACACAACTGTAAGAGAAAGTTATCACTAGATTAACGATCTACTAATGAACTAGGTTAATCTAGTATTGAAAGTATGACAGCAGATTATACTCTTTATTTTAAACATCGACGGTTGCCGATAAACGAAACAAAGGATTAACTTATTTTCCTTGCACTTTCCGACAAGGTGAAGACATTTAAACAAACAGCAACATACGCAGATGCAGCAGAAGATTAAATTGAAGGTTGATTCTTCCAAAAGAAGAGTAAAGAAATTTAATTCAAAGGAATCAGCAAATGAATCACTCTTCATCAATTATCAATTTTGTTTATGGTGCAAATTTTGTCACATACTTTATTTTATGATGAAGAAGAGTCCTACAGCTTTTAGATTTTTGGGAGGAAATCAGTTTAAAGTGCCAGTCCAGCATAGGCATGCGATTATTAAGGTTACGAATTACCATAATCTACTCATGCAGTTAAATGGCCTCAAGGCAAGTTTAAGGTTAATTGGCCCTTGGGCGCGTTAAGATTTAAGGTTAATTAGCCCTTGGGCACGTTGAGATTTTAGGTTAATTGGCCCTTGGGCACGTTAAGATTTTAGGTTAATTGGCCCTTAGGCACGTTAAGATTTAAGGTTAATTAGCCCTTGCGTATATCAAGGTTTAGGTTAATTGACCCTTGGGCACATTAAGGTTAAGGTGTTACGTTAAGGGGATGGTCTACCCAAGAAAAAAGTCCTTAATTTACAGATGGATATCTCTGAAAATTTCACAGTAGGTGTAAATGCTTAAACTATTGTTTTATTATTGATGTGTTCTTGTATCTGCACCTAAATTCTTATTTTTTTTTTTAAATAAAAAAATAGTTTTTTTTATAATTCCATCTCCTTTCAGAATTTTGAAGTTACAGAACCGGAAATTCGTTTTAATATAGCTTATATATCTATATACCCATAAGGGATAGGGAATTTTGATAACTTCATTTTTAGAATTACATGAATTTTTTTGAAAAAAAATGTTACTTCTGTTCCCCTCAGGGGGATACAAATATTGTCTCTATGGGAATTAGCGCTCCCAGGGGGACAATGTGAGGGCCTGAGCTGAGAGTTAGGTAGGCCTTCTTTTTGTTGAAATAAAGTACTTTTATTATGTCAAGAACCACCTTTTTTTGGTTCACTGCTGTCCTGTTTTTTCAGCACCTACTACTTTCTTCTTCAACTTTGATCTTGTTCCATGAACTTTTTTCTTATCTCACTGTTTCTATGCCCTTTCTGCATAGATTCCGCGTTCCCTTAACTCCATACTAAATGGTGCCTTCTTCTATCCTCTCATTGGATCGCTTTTGTTGCAGATAGGGAGCTTAAACTAACTAATAATCTAATCTAATCTGTTAGTTCTGTTTAATTTTTTTTTCCATGTCGTGTAATTTTCAAAGTAATCAATGTTCCAAAAACTTGTATTCCTTATGGATAGAGCTTGCTAAGCCCTATCAAATGGTATATATCCCATTCTTGTACCCCTTAAAATTGTGGAAGAAGATACATTTGAAGAAACCAATTAGCAAGTTTCCAGAAATCATGTTTTACTGAAAAAAAATTGTTTTTTTCCTAACTTTTGAACTAAAGGTTTTCTACAATAAACTCTTGAGTTTTTATAGCACTTTTTAAGCCCTCTCGATTGATGTATTTCCCATTGCTGTAGCTTTGGAACTCTTGGAGAAAATCTACCTCAAATGACAGTAAGTGTAAGTGTTCAAAACATCCATTTTTCTAAACTTTTTTTTTCACCAGAATCCACTTTTTTTCAAGTCAACTCTTCTGCCTTGGAGCTTTTTTCAAGCCCTTTTGATTAGGTGTGCTTGCCATAGCCGTAGCTATGATATTGCGGCTGTCATCAACCTATGAATGAAAGCGTATGTACACAGAACAGCTGCATTTTTAAATCGTAAAAAATTGTTATTCAGCGTTAGAATGTTTCACTCGAATATGAAAGCACCATAAGTAGCCCATGAACGAACTCCATTGCCATTGCCGCAAAGAAAAACGCCCAATTGACCCCCAATAATGAGCGGTGGGAGGGGTCGCCCTGCGTCAAGGTCATGCCACTCCCCGTCGCTCTCCCCCCTTTGGGAGGCGTACCAATCGGAGTAGACGCAAGCGAGTAGTACCAATGGAAGCGCAAGAAAAGCCTCTATAAGATGCATTTATAAACAGATAATCGACAATTCTTCCGACTTCCACCTAGGCTGTCCCCTTAAGGTTTAAGGTTAAGGTTAATATGTCATCAAGGCAAAACCTTGAAAGTGCACTAATGAGCTTTACAAGAACTATTCACTGGACTGGCCAAGAGCACAAAAACATGCATTACGCAAAATAATCAAAAGAAATAATGGCACCGTTTAAATAAAAATGTAAGTGAAAAAAAGAAAATGGAACATAATAACAGAGGAGCACAATGGCGCTTGCTGCCAAGAGCTCTCTCACTGCCTGACTACTTTGTTTATGAAGAACATGTTCGAAGTTAGAAACGTTGATACCAAGAGGTCTTCATAGGGCCTTCTAAATTTCCTCACATTATCTCCACACTGAATGGTGCCTTCCTCATTCCTCTCTTCAATGTGCTCATTTTTGTAGCAGTTAGGAGGGCGTAAACTAACTTATAATCTAATCCATGCAAAACCCAGGTAAAAACATCAACATTTTAAATACATATTAAAAATTAGTAACAAAATAGCATAGCAAGGACTATTTACGGCCATATTCCCTAAACCGGATGTTCCACAAAAATGTCCCTGTAAATTTAATTGATTTTATCTCTGCCATAAATTAATATATTTAAATTATCTTTTTTTTTGGAATGTAGTAAATTTTGTTTCCTTTTTGAAAAATTCAAATTTTTGAAAATCGGTTGGATAACCACTTTACAGTGATCGATTAACTGAAAGGGGTGGAAAAACTAAGTGTTTAAAGGAAAAGTTTTTAAAACAATATTGATATTCTTCCTTATTTTGAACTTTCCAAAAAAAACAAACAAACAAAAATTTAAAAGAGTAAGTAATCATTACCTTAAATAACACTAAGCAAATAAATTAATTTAGTATCCTATGACATATCCTCCATTTCTCTCAAGGTAAGTATTTCTTCTAACCACCATTGAACAAAGAGCTTTGCGGATTATTTCACCGTTTTCTTTTAGCTCTTAAAACACTTCTTCATTTCCCTATTAAAGAATTGTTAATGATGGAGGTTATACCTACAGGGTGTGATGTAGGATACATCATTGTGAAATTATTTATAGCAGCAGGTATTGAGAAATGAGGAAAAAAGCCAGTGTTTTTAAGACTTTTTCTTTGAACAATTAGTTTTTTACCTCTTTCAGTAAATTGATCAGTGTAAAGTGGTTATTTAACCAATTTTTAATTGAAAATTGGTTAATTTTAATTAAGTGGTTAATTAATTGGTTAATTGGGTAATAATTAATTATATCTTGGCTTTAAATCAACATATTTGAATTGTCTTTTTTCACAATGAAGTAAATTTTGTTTCTTTTTTGGAAACTTAGATTATTCAAAAAAGAAATAAATTTACTCCATTGTGAAAAAAGACAATTCAAATATGTGGATTTAAAGCAAAGAAATAATTAATTAAAAAGTTGGGAACATTTTGTGGAATACCTGGTTTCACAGCCAAATTCTCTAACAAGGGTAACGATGCACGTGCCTTCTACAAATTATTTGATAACCTCCAGCTTTGTTTCCATAGAAATCATGATCTTACTTCTCCCTTTAACACCACTAGCAATCGTGGGACCCATGGTTAACAAATTGAAGTTTAAATTGTTGTGAAACTAGCCTACTAATCGTCTCACCACTAGGAAGCCAAATCTGTCAGGATGCCAGCCAGGTTAGGGTTAGCTATTCAGGCTACAACAGCTAGGCCCAGAGACTAGGGTAAGGTGCGGCACGGACAAGTAACGAAAATTATTTTTAAAATACCATAAGTAGGGCAGACGGAACATGCATCAGCTCAGGGCGTGTCTGGCGGGAGCCGTCGCTCTTTATGAGATCGTAAATCTCCCGCCAACTACAAAGTATTTTGAAGTGCAAAAAACTGAGTGTACAGGAGAGTGTCAGCAACAGAGCAGCTGCAGTAGCGTGCGGTGTGCTTTGCTTGCAAACCTCTTGTGTACGCTCTACCTCATGGCACTCTGAGTTGCTCTCTTGTTTCACACAGGCTATGCAGGGTTGGCAGTGGCAATAAGCGGCCATCATTCATACATGTGTATTTTGAAAATGTATTCAATTTTTTGGTAGACGATCCCCTTCAACAAAGAAGATGTCTGGACTCCCCCTGAAAATTTTTATTTGCCTCAAATTTTGCTTTGATTATTTTTAAGCCTAGTGGACTCTTTCTAGACGGTGAGAGCTCGACATTTTGCAATTTGAAAGATAAGCTTCACCCTACTGTACACCTTAAGTGTAGATTTGGAATTCTCTAAACTCCATATTAAACAGCCTCTGTTGTTTGGGAAGCTCAATCTTATATTGCATCTGATTTTGTTGTGATAAAATATGTTTGCAGAGTACCAAGAGACTCAGATGCAAAAATAACATTAGCATCTAAATTAGCACTACTGTAGCACCCACCTACAAGCAACCCTTGCAAAATAAACACTCAATTACGATTGATAGTAGTGGTAGTAACATGGGTTTGCTAGTGCTTCAGTTGCTTTTAACTATGACACACTAGTTAACTATGCCAGCTCCAACTTGGCATGGCAGCAACCCTAGAACAACTTCCCGCTCTGTAATAATGGCCGACCCAAGGCTGGCCTGCAGGAGCGCAAGGGCGGCAGGAGCGCAGAGATATAGGGTTACAGAAGCGATTGGAGATGCAGTAGTACGGCAGTGGAAGGAGATACTGGAGTGTGGCAGGAGATGCCGGGGTGTGGCAGTGGCAGATGCCGGAGTACGGCAGCGGTAGGAGATGCCAGAGTGTGGCAGCAGTGAGAGATGCCAAAGTACAGCGGCGGTGGCACATCCAAAAGAAAAGGATGTTCAAGAAAGAATCAGCTCTTGTTGTGGGCTGTCCTTTAGCCTCAAGTTGTGGAGGCTGGTACCACAGAGCTTTGGGTGATGGCTCTGGGGTCCCCATGGTTGGCCTCTGCTTCTGCTCTCCAATTGAAGGTCTTTGTGCCAATCTACCACGTAAAATAAATAATAACTTTCAATGAAAATATAGGCAATAACCAACATATTTTTACAATTTCATCTAAGGAATAATCATTATCATTTACACATACAAATTTCAATGAAACTATACATTCTTTTATTTTGATCCTTTAACCTGTATTATTTTTACTCTTGCTAGATGATGCTACTATGAACAATTCGCCCCCTATAATATAATGCTGCACATTGGAACTTAGTCTTTACCAGTTAACATTAATAACTCTGTTCTGAAACAGAAGAATAGGGGTTAGGGTAACGGGCAGACTGCACCATCTCATTCTGAAACACGGTTTAAGGGACTGGTGGATCGCCCCATTGCTTTGAGTCATCAACAAGTTAAATAATATAAAGGAAATTCCAAGTGAAGAATTGAAACTGCAAATTCTTGACACATTTAATAAACATGTTCCTAAGATCAAATTCAATTTTTATTCATCAAAATCTACAATGTAGGTGAAAGATGAGAAAGTGAATTCAGGATTTGAGTAGGCTCTAATTCATCATAGCAGCTGCTGAATGAGAGTAAAGAAAATATAATTGTCTTTGAAAGATCCTTTTGATAGTGTTTGAGTACAATGTCATGTTCAATATCAAATGAAATGAAGTATTTGTTATAATGTATATTTTTATTAAAATTTATAAATCTATTTTTTGATGCTTTTCATGTTGCCTCATTTTTGTAAATTAGTTCTCTGTTAAAAATTGGTTCAATTTTATTCAAATCATTTTGCTCATTTAAAAAAATTTGAAGCAACTAGGCGCATTTGATAAATACTTTTGGACGTCCTTGGTTCATTGCTAAGTAAATAATAGTTCTTGCATTGCTGGATTCTAATTTTTTGGCTTGCCTACAGACATTTGTTTTTCATGTTACAAATGTAGTGTCACATGGCATCTCCTATTTTAAGTGCACTTTTGATACCATGTCGTCTTGCTCTTTGAGGGAACCGTTTCCAAAAACTGGAAACTTTTTTCTATTGGATGTACGTCTATGAAAATTTGCAGACTACTAGATCTCCACATTTGTAACAACTTATCTTCTATAAAAATTTTTCATAAGAGCATAGAGAACAAATTCATTATAATCAAAAAAAATAAATATATATAGTTTTCATAATTACTCCGAAATTTACAAAGCTAGAGCAATGCAGTTTGTTGCATTTGAAAGTGAAATGTGTGCTCTAAAAAAGTTATAGATCACTTTTTTTGATTTATTTCATTCTGACTTTATATAATTTTTTCTGAAAGAGGTAGGGTAAAAATTATAATTTTAGGGTAAAAAAGTCTAAGGAAAGTTTTACATACAATTTAAAAAAAAAGTAATATGTACCTTTTTTAGAACACACATTTTACTTTTAAATGCAACAAACCGCATTGCTCTAGCTTTGTAAACGTTGGAGTAATTATGAAAAATGTCTTGAAAACTTGCTTGTTATTTAAACAATAGTTTTTAGATTAAAAATGCTTCTACAGTTTTTAAGCCACAGTAATGATTTTAGTATCATTGGATGCGGAAAAACGATTGCTTTCCAAAAAGTTGAATAGTTTTTTCAAAATTCATTTTTGTTCCAAAGTTATGGCGTCTTAAATTTGAATTTTGAATTTTTTTTTTCAACTTTTTCATTTTTTTCAATTAAAATTTAAAATTTGAGGAAAAGCATTTAAATTTTTAGAATGTCCACGTTATTCTGCATCCAATGATACCAAAATCATTACTGTAGCTCAAAAACTGTCAGAGAAGAAGCATTTAGAAAACCCCGTCAAAAATGTCGTTTTCTTTGATTTCCCATTTTCTTTTCAAGAAAATGGCATTTTGTCATAATGGATAAATGATTTTAAATTGCATTTCCTATCAGTGTATCAAATTTCATTGCTCTAAATTTAATAATAAAGAAAAGGTTCGGAAGAGGGGCACTTACCTTGAGGAATATGAAAGATGAAATATAAAAAAATGAAAAAAAAAAATTGGAAATATGACGAAAAGCATTTAAATTTTTGGAATGTCCACGTTATTCTGCATCCAATGATACCAAAATCATTACTTCTGCTGAAAACTGTCAGAGAATAAGCATTTAGAAAACCCCCCCAAAAATGTCATTTTCTATGATTTCCAATTTTTTTCAAAGAAAATCGCAGTTTTTCGTAGAAATTAAATGATTCTAAATGGCATTTCCTATGACTGTACCAAATTTTATTGCTCTAGGTTCATAAATGAAAAAAAAGGCCCGGAAGGGGGATCCTCTCCCTCTCTCGGGGGGGCGCTAGCTCTGGGATACGTTACTGATATTTCTACAGACATTTGGGGACATATCTCAAACTCTTTTAAAGCAGTAAAACAAAAAATCGGGACAATCTAATTTATGACTGAAAATGCTCGGAAATAGTTTCCTTAATGGTGCATGTTCCTGGTTCTGATCAGTTCAGGTACTGGGATGTGAATAAAGCACACTTTCAAGTATCTACTACATAAATAAGGAGGCACATGCTATAAAGGAGATACTAATGGGAGATTAGCAATGCTCGAGTGTCAAAGCCCAAATGCCTCGTAAATCAGTCAGTAAAGTATTTCAGATCCAACCAATGACCAAATGCTATGGTAGTCAAATCTAGTTGCCTGTGTAACAGCTTAAAAAGTAACATGCTCCTTACAGGGGGATGCAAATATTGTATCTATGGGAATTAGCACTCCCAGGGGAAAATGTAAGGTTTTGAGCTGAGAGTTAGGTAAGGTTTTTGTGCTAAAACAGTATAGGTTTTGGATGTGTGTGTATGTTTTCCTTTTTGTAGATCCAAGTAATGCATAAAAGTGCAAAGAAACACAACAATCATAATGGAAATTTTTTATCTTATTAAAGAAAGTCTATGAGGTAAAAGGGATGTTCTGACAGCTTGGTTAAAACTAACCCTGAAACAAGAAAAAAAACTAGTCAGATCTAAATTAAACTATATTGAAATGGAGAGAGTGAAGCAAAAAAGCAATAAAATGACGCACAAAATGTACAAATACTATACTAGTTGTAATGAGAATACCGATTGCATGTTGTTTATGACAGGTTTATCCATTTTAACAGGTTCTCATACAATAGGTTTTTTGGAGCTTTATTCTGGTTTGGTACTGTCCTGTTTTTCAGTACCTTTTCTTTCTCCTTCAACTTTTATTTTGTTTCATAAACTTCCTTCATAGCTTGCTGCTTCTATTCCCAGGAACTTTGTGTGGGAGCACACCTTTTGCATAGATTTCACGTGCCCTAAACTCCATACAAAACTGTGCCTTACTGCTCCTCCCTTTCAAATACCTTTGTCATGGTTAAAGATGCCTGACCTAACTTTTAAGCTTACCTTCTGAGCCTAACTTGCCTCTTTGTGCACTGTGTTGTGGTTGATCCTGAACTCATTATGGTCATTTAATGAGGAAGCTTTCTCATAAAATATGCCATTTCTAATTTGTTTGTTGCATGCATAGCATGGTACTATTTGATGGGAGTAGGGATTATGCTGATGCAGTTTCAAAAATGAAATTTTGAAAATTTCAAAACATAATATATACCTGTGTCCGTAGTTTCTCTCCAGAATTTGATTTCACACACATGCTCTCAATTGATGGTGTTCACCTACTCCCCTGTTTGAGTGGACAAATATGAACTCAGTGATAGTGTGGACCTGTGTACAATATTAGTTGATGTGACGTGAGTGAACATGGCTCATGGTGTGCCACACACTCCCAGTGTGACGCGAGTGAACACGGCTTGATATGTGCTCAGGTCGGGTGCGCAGTGTGCTGGAGGAGGTGGAAGCGGGGCTGGGCGATCTGGAGGCTGTGATCGAGGAGGCGGCGCTGCAGGAGCAGGTGTTGGACATGAAGCTGCAGGCCACGCTACTCGTCGAGCGTCGCCAGCACCAGCTCAACATGTTGCACAGTCAGCCTCTTTTTTTTTGTTTTTTATGCTCATTTAACCTCTCAGCAGTAAATCTATATTGTATTTGGCATGCTCAATACAAAACATTTGTTGTAGTGGCCTCTTAATCATTTAGAAGTTTAAATTGAGTCACTCCAGGATTCTTTATTACTGTATGAACTGTATGTTCAATTGCACGGTTTACATTTTTTTATGGACTCCCTGATTGACGTAGGCTTCTAGTGGACTGATATGGTGTCAAATTTCACTCAGAGTGATACAACTATTGTACCTAAGGGAATTAGTGCTGCCAGGGGAAAAATGTGAGGAGAAAAATGTGAGTTTCATCATAATTTCACTTTGACGTGTTCGTAATGCAAATTGACTTGCGAACAATGTTTTATCTGCTGAAGAGTTCTGGCATGCTCGTAAAATTTCAACGCTCTGTATTTGGCGATACTTCATAACCTTTGACGATATTTTATAACCTTTTGTGACGCTTTATAGTTTTTAGTAATACCTAACTATCTGTGGTGATGCTCCATGGTTTTTGGTGATGCTCCATGATTTTTGGTGTGGTGATACACCAAAATCTCTGACACCTCATAATCTTTCGTGAGACTTGGTAATATTTTATCGTACATCTCAATCTTCAGTGAAAATAATCTTAGAGGTCTCCATAGTCTCTGGTGACTCTCCATAGTCTCTGGTGACTATCCATAGTCTCTGATGACTCTCCATAGTCTCTGGTGACTCTCCATAGTCTCTGGTGACTCTCTATAGTCTCTGGTGACTCTCTATAGTCTCTGGTGACTCTCTATAGTCTCTGGTGACTCTCTATAGTCTCTGGTGACTCTCCATAGTCTCTGGTGACTCTCCATAGTCTCTGGTGACTCTCCATAGTCTCTGGTGACTCTCCATAGTCTCTGGTGACTCTCCATAGTCTCTGGTGACTCTCCATAGTCTCTGGTGACTCTCCATAGTCTCTGGTAACTCTCCGTAGTCTCTGGTGACTCTCCGTAGTCTCTGGTGACTATAGTCTCTGGTGACTTTCCATAGTCAATAATGACTCTCCATAGTCTCTGGTGACTCTCCATAGTCTCTGGTGACTCTCCATAGTCTCTGGAGACTCTCCATAGTCTCTGGAGACTCTCCATAGTCTCTGGAGACTCTCCA
>JACJUY010001050.1:30791-103928 GCA_014220935.1 Platorchestia sp. MABIK | reverse complement strand
TCGTGACGTACTGGTTATCCCAGTGATGCCGTCTAATGGGAGTTTGTGACAAGGATTGGTGGATCCTGAGTAGTTTAGTGGACAAGTCTGGTACACAGGTGTTGAACTCTTATTCTTTTTTTTTGTGTGTGTGTGAGGATTGAGGAGGGAATCATAGGCCGTTACAAAGGCCCCGACACTGTCGGCCCTCAATTTCAAGTTCAAGTTCAAGTTCAATAAAAAAATGTCAACTAAAATCAAGATTATGTTTTTAAAAGCAAATTTAAGGCCGATGGCATTTTTTACTAAAAATGCTTGGGTCTGATAATATAAAAATCAAGCATTATGGCCCTAATGATGTCACTCAGGTTCAGAGAAAAGCTGGAACAGCCCACGCCCTGAAGACCGCCATCCCAATTTCGAGACATGAGGCATGGGACTGATTTGCATTTGCTGATACAGGACAATCAGACATAATTGAATAAAGCATGAATAAATGAAAATGTTAAGAGATTAGAGGTAATAATATTAGAGGTAATAATAATAAGCAAGATTTTCCAGGGGAATTAAATCTTGGATTTGAATAACTGTTTCAACAGGACAATGATCCCAAGCATACCGCCAAGGTAATTCTTGTTTGTTTCTGAAGTATTAATATCAAGGGACTGGCTTTACTTGCTTAAACATCGGATTTGAATATGTTCGAAAATTCTTAAAGAAAACTCATGCGCAAGGCGACCGACCAACCTCAATGAATCGAAGGTGTAAGTTTAAGAGGAGGCTGAGATTTCACTCAAAGCTTAAAATAAAAAAGTTGTAGGGAAAATGGCGAGCGTGAATCCTTTCGAGAGTCAAAATTTTTCTTGATCATTCATTGCGCTAAATTGACAGTCGATTATATGTACGGTCAATTTGTTGATGATTATAGTATTGGGTTGGCTAAAAAGTTCGACGTTTTTTTAATGTAATCTTTTCGACCTTCTAAAGATCGTTTTGCGTTTTTATTCTCTATATCCTGTATTCGGTACAACGAGCGTGTTCACGTCAGTGTGCAATAAGCCTCTAAGTATAGAAGTTCTGACGGTTTTGCTTGCATTCGAGCCAAAGAAATGGTGGACCAAGTCAAGCACTACCGATTTCTAATGCTTTTGATACTTCAGAAAGGAAAGAAAACAACAGTTACTTACACAAATATATGCTATGTGTATGAGTATTTTCCGTTGCTTTCGTGCCTTTTTTTAAAGGAAATAGCATAAGATGTCAGTAGTGCTCCGCTTGGTCCACCATTTCAAGGGCTCGAATGCAAACAAAAATGTTACCACTTCTCTACTTGGAGGCTTACTTGTATTACAAACTGACTGAATACAGGATTTAGAGAATAAGAATATGAAAATTATCTTGTGGAGGTCGAGAAGATGACATTCAAAACACAAACGGACTTTTTGGCCAACCAAATATATATTGTGTACTTTTCACAGCTCTCTGCCTTCATGCATAGAAATGTATTTGTGTATGTTTACGTGTTGGGTGTATGTATGTGCGTAGGTATGTATGTGCACGTATATGTGTATATATTTACATGTACATGTGCACATGTGTGTACTAAATCGACGACTGGTATTTTTAACTAGAGATAATGGTCTCTTCCTGTTCACTCTCAACTTGTAACATTACCTAACTCGTCATCTCTTTATTATTGTAAAGCATTCATGTAAAAAACTATACATTTTTTGTGTGATCATCCATTTATATTTTAAAAAAATGCATATCAACTAATGATCGTTATGTTAAAATGATTTAATTAGAAATACATAACTTGTAATTTTCGTGTTCCTCCTGCTTATTCTCGTATATGTAGTTTTTTCTTTCACGCTTTCGTCGAAATAACATTTTGAAACATCGGCCGAAACAAGCGATTCATAAAGTATTTCCTGGCGTCAAGAATTGCGAAGTTTCATGTCATGTATGTGTAAACTGTCAAAAGTCATGAAGTTGTGTTATCTCTTATAATTATCATTACATGTATCATCAAATGTAGTTTAAGCGAGATTAGGAGTACATTGCCCTCAATCATTTTTCGACTAGTGACATGGGTATTACAATACTCGTGTGTGTATCATCTAAGTGTATTAACTTTAAGATATTTAAAAACCAATGATGGTACTTTTGTACCACCCCATTGGAAATAAACTATTTTTCTTTCTTTCTTTTCTTTTTCCTTCAATAACGCCCGCAAATATTTGTTTTTTTTTGTTCTTAGTTATTGTTTTCCACCATTGTACGAGAGAAATAGGTGTGTGTGTGACTAGAAGCTGAAAAAAATAGAGTCGTAGTTAAAGATCAATGCTGATGCGTTTCCTCGTGTGGCGAATGCAAAAATAGGTCAATTTCTATGAAGAAAGAAACAAAGAAGAAAAAAGAAAAAACAGATTATTTCCAACAGAGTTGAAACATGAAATGTTTAACATTGGTTTTTAAAATGTCTTAACATTAACATCCTTAGTTGATAATTACATTGGTATCGTAATACCCATTTAAAATGTCGAAATAAAAAAATGATTTACAGGAAAACACAACAAAAATGAGTTACCTTCTTTGCTTAATCTGATTTTTACAGTGCATTTAAATTTAAGTAAGCAAGAAAACATAATCCTCGTAACGCTTAGTTGGGTAACATTGTCGTTAGTGCGCACTTACATTGATATTAAAGTGAAAAACGCATTTAAAAAGTTTAACACAGAGATCCTTAATTGCCATTCATACATGGTTATGGTAACCCCATGTTAAATGTCGAAACAAATGATTCGGAGAGAAGCACGAAAAAAATGCGTTCCCTTCGTTGCTGTAGTCTGATTTTGGTAATGCATTTAAGTACAAGTGATTAAGAAAGCATTATCGATTGTTGAAAACACTCTCGTTAGTGAGCACTCATATTGAAATTTGAGCATACGAACATAGGAACTAGTGATATGAGGGATTGATGTTGTAAGGAAAATGGGTAGATTTAAATTATTTTGCGTCCAAGACTATGAGGCCAGGACTCGGGACAATTTTCATAGTTACGTATCAACTAGTATGCCAGAATAATAGCTCGGAGAAAGTTAAATATTGTACCATAACATAAATTTATGATATATACTACCTACGTCGATAATACGGGTAACAAAAGAGTTCACAGGAGTCAAGGAGATGAGAAGGATTGTTGTACAATGCTAGCCGTAACATTTTCAACATATAGCTGGATCATATTAACTACCTAAAATAGTGTTATAATGTACTCACGAACGTAAGAAAGTAAGAAAATTACCCCATAAAACTAGCAAGAACAATTGGAGGGCAAATATGCAGAGTGGCCTAACCCACAAAATCCTGAATTTTCGGGCAGTGATAAGCAAAGTGGGATAAGCGACAGCGTTTCGCCTATATACTCAACAAGGAATTGCTCAGTCGTTTATGCCACTCTGGCGCAAACAAAAAAGTGGGGCTTCTTGTCTGGCTGTGGCATAATCGCAGCAACAGGCGCATGTTTCCATGACAACGATGAGCTGTTGCATCACAGTGAAGAGTTGCATCATGCGTGCACAGCATTAGTTTGACGGCAAGCTCATTAGAAGGGCTGCCGAAATTGGTACGTTCGTATACATTTGGTACGTTCTGCTCCAACTGTCACTTTGTTGAAATTGTTGTTCAACGTTAGCCTGAAGCGGCGAATTATGGTACGTTTCAAAGATCTTCATAATATGTTTAAGAAATTAAACCCTACCAATAAATATTAGCCTTATTTTTGGCAATTACTAAACTTTTCATGTAAATGGGAGGTAAATTTAACGAAATGTGTGGTCAAATAAAGTGACGCAACGCGCTTGATACCAGTTAGAAGTTTAGAACTCATCGCATCGTCACCAGTGTAGCGCTACACTTCTACAGTCTAAAGTTTTATGTGCACATATGACATATGTATTATAGTGTTAACAATTTTAATGCAATGCTAGTTTTTAATTTGCTAAAATTGCTTATCCATGATATCGTTTTGTTAACTCGGACTGATAAGCATTTGAGTAATGAGTATGCTTGATCTGTTCTGCACTCGTCGGGTATTGGTTCGGCTTTTGTACGTTTGCTGTGGCTTATTCCCCGCCTAATTTACTGTCACCTGTCAGTGAGATTGTGAGAGTCAGTCTAATGCAGTTACTGAGTGGTATGAGTTCCTCGTTGTGTTTGGTCGCGCTTTGGTTTGAAAACTAATGTTTTGTTACCTGTTATTGTTCTTCAATCAATAAGCGTTGAGAAATAATGAGTTTTAAGAAAGTGAATATTGAGTATTCTTCCAATGGTGAGGACAGTGATGTTCTGAGACAGAAACAAAAAAGTTAAATATGAATGGGAAGTTTGATTAAAATTACAAACGGTTGAGATACATTCATCGTGGCTACAAGTCAGCAAACTAAACTCCAGCAAAGGGTATTGCAAATTGTGCAATAATTCTTGTGAGACAGCCGGCAGCTTAAGTCAAATTAAAAGACACGAGAGAACTGATAAGCATAAAAGCAATGCAAACGTTAATGGCAAATTGATTCAAGTCACTGATTTCATGAGAAGTAATCCGCCGGATCACCAAAACAAAGTAGCATCCGCAGAACTAAAATTGTGTGTCTTTATTGTCGAGCATAACCTACCCATTGCTCTTTTAAATAATTTTCCTGTAATCATTTCTAAGGTACGTTCTGATTCAAAATTAGTCAAAAACATCAAGAGCGCACAAACGAAAGGAACTTGCATTTTTTCATATATAATAGATCTTGACTCCTGATGCTTTAAACAACCTGGTATATAAACTGAATGCGGCGAAGTTCTCCCATATTATTAACGAAACAACAGTTGTCTCCATTTTCAAGCAACTTGCAGATCTTCTGGTTAACACCATTTTCCTATCTGCGTGAATTGCATTTTGAAAGTTTTTTATTGCAGGTTCCAGTAAAGCGTCGCAACCATACCCCACTGAATCTTCAGAATAGAAAACGTTTCATTATACTATAAATGGCCACAGAGCGTGCAAGGCAGTGTTTTGTTCTACACTGGGAATCTCACCATATAGCATGTTACTTATGTTATCAAAAAAAAGTTAAATCAGAAATTGCTTTGCTAGATAAAAGAGGCAAGCATGTGCCTGCCAAAAAAAATTTACCTGAGATGAGGAAAAAGTGTCAAGAATTCTTAATAATTTCCCAAATTACAAATCCCACTCCAGTGATAGTCCTAAATTATATTTCAGTTCTGATCTTACCTACACAAAAATACATTCGTTGTACACGGAGAGAAATTCTGATCATCAACTCCAATTCAATTCTGATCATTCTGATCAACTTATTCGTTTTCATGACAGAACTCAAAAAATGCAACGTAGGAATACAGTTGCCAAAGAAAGACACGTGTGCTAGATGAGATGAGTTCAAGATGAAAAATGAAGCAAATCTAGGTGTTCAAGTGAGAAGACGTGGCTATAAAAAAGTCCATAAGGAGCAGATTACACGTGTTGAACTTGCGCGCAAGGAACTAAAGGGAACAGAAGAGGAATGTCACCAGTGACCAGCCTAGTTCTCGCCTACTGTGCATTGCGTTTGACCAGGAGGAAACTCAGCCGATTCCTCACCTCAATATTTCTGTTGCTTTTTATGCAAGGCAAATATGGTTGTACAACCTCGGAATAAATACATGACAAGATAAGGGTCACATTTTTGTCTAGCAAGAGATCGAAGGGAACCGAGGAAGTTGTGAGATCGTTTCATCTGGTTTAACTTCCCTACAGAAAAATCATCTTCATAATTACGACTAGATTCATAAATTTTAAGACTGTTGTGACGTACAAAACTGCAACAAAAACATTGTCGCTTCCTTCATGTTTATCTGTATGAGTACTCACATGAAGGACAAGCTGATCGATGTCCCAAGCCCCAGTCATACTTCACGTTTTGGACGGTCGACATAAAAGGAAACAAATTTAACTGGTTGAAACTGAAATGGCTGAAAGTTTCCCAGAAAAACGAGTGCTTGATGCAGTACAAGTATTTTAGCGATCACCACAAGGAATTTCGTACTATTGACCTCAGCAAACGCAACAAGCTATCTGAACCTAAAACCGTCCTCCTGGAGCCTCTTCATAAAGAATTATTGAAGCTTTCATTCGAAAAATTCAAAAACCTGCAAGACTTAACTGCTCATGTACTATATCATCTTGTGGGCTTCTTTACCAATCTGCCCCATGAAATCAGAAAAAAGAAATCCAATTCTGAGTGTGTTCCGGATGAAGAATCTAAGGTGTAGCTGAAACACAAAGTTGCTCAAGTAAATGTTAGAATATAATTAAATCTACTTTCATGTCCATTACACATTTTATTATGCACGCAGGAAAAAGTTTTTATTTTAGGTTAGAATATATTGAATATCACGTCCATCTGAAGATCGCGTCCATCTGAGAAGAGCAATCGCTGAATTAGTGTTGAAACGCTTGCATCGGGACTTATAGACCCATGATGAACATATTCAACCTAGCCTAATTCAAAATTAAGCATACTATCTATTGTGTTCGTCACAAATGTGCTCTTCTCTTTTGTATTTATTGTTTTCTTTCGACTATCTAGGTAGATTTTTTTCTCCAATTACGCACAGTTAATGCTTATACCAGGATAATAACTTATGAGTGTTAAATTTTGTATTTGAAGGAGATTATGATTAAATACTAATCCATGATTAACTTTTTATTATCTTTCATCATCCTTCCCTGAGAAATGATCTAATTTGTGTTACAGATAGCGGAGTAAAAAATATTTAAACCGTGAGACCACTAAACGTGTCAAAATCTATTGAAAACATTTTACAATCATTTTGCTTGTTTTCT
Organism: Platorchestia sp. MABIK; assembly: GCA_014220935.1. NCBI lineage: Eukaryota > Metazoa > Arthropoda > Malacostraca > Amphipoda > Talitridae > Platorchestia > Platorchestia sp. MABIK. The sequence goes on along the minus strand of JACJUY010001050.1, from coordinate 97,054 downwards.
GTGTAGCTAATGGTGGATTGCAGTATTGGGATTTCTCAAACTAATACTAAGAAATAAAAGCTTTATCACTCTAAAACTTACGTAACGTGTCACTAGAAAGAAAATGTACGATTCTGTTCACTATTCTGTACATGAAAATATTGTAGATCTCTAACCAATCCAATTATTTGCCTTCTCCTTACTTACGCATACGCCACACTGTCGTTTCAAATTGTTTAACACTTGAATTAAAATTTGTTTTCATATATTATTAAACAATTGCATGCACTATACGCCATAAGAGTTGATTAGTTAGTGCAATAGAGGGTGTTCCAGAACAAGAGGTACAAAATTGCGCACCTAGTAGAAAATGGCAAAGTAAACACTTTTTATTTTATGGAATTTGCCAGCAAAAATTTCGGTTTTTGAAATATTATCTGTTTATTATTTTCAAGGATGAAATTTAAGGACACAATTACTCGCAATACTTATTTTGAATTTAAGTTTCAAACACTTCTATTTATGAGAGTTTAGACTAATAAAATTCAGTTCTAGGGACATATGGTAAAACAGTTTTAGCGAGGACACTAGCAGAGCCTTATTGATGCTACACCCATTAGATCTGAGGAAGATCTCGTGACGAGAATTGCAGTATCTGCTGGTGAGATTTCTGAAATGCCAGACGTGTTTCCTAATATCCGGTAGTCGCTAAGACTTAGATGTAAGAAGTGCATTTATGGAACTCATTTCGAATAATTTTGTAAAATAAATTCAATGTAAATATCGCTAGCATTTGTGTCATTGAATTTCATTAATCCGTAAAAATAATAAACAACTATTACCACAAAAAACCTGATATTTTTTTGGAAAACTTAATAGAAGAAAAAGTGTTTATTTAGCCATCTTTCACAACGTGTGTAATTTTGTACTTGTTCTTCGGAAACACTCTGTATATTCAATTTGCGTTGAATCAAAGACCATCATTAAAATACACAAAAAATATAATACAGAAAGCATTATTCTGTTGTTTAGGCCACTCTGCCCCGGAACGCATGACGCGGTGCAGCAGGACAATATATACGCGCTGTTGGTTTGGCCACTCTGCCTGAAAGACATGTACGCCGCTTGGAGGTGAAATGATCGCTTATCCCACCCTGCCGGTTTTGACCCCTGATTTGTGGGTTAGGCCACTCTGCATATTTGCCCTCCAATTTAAGACTGGAATAAGAAAATGAAAAATTGATGTACAATGTGCCTCTACTTGAGACAGTGCCAAATTTGCTTAGGGTACCTGTATCAGTCTAATCAAGTAGTGTTAGGTTTGACTCTCAATTATTTTAAAACGTTACTTGAAATGTCTGTGCTGACTTCAGTTTTTATGTTTCAAGGTAAATTTTATCGGCAAACAGAAGGTTTAGGAATGGGTCTCCCATTAGGACCGACTTTCGCAAATATCTTTATGTGTCATCATGAACTGAACTGGTTGCCAGAGTGTCCGCTAGACTTTGAGCCAATTTTTTACAGGAGGTGTGTTGACGACACTTTAGTAATATTCCGTGAGGAGGGTCATTCAAGGAAATTCTTGGACAGCATCAATTCCAATCACGCTAATTTGAGATTTACGATGGAATGTAAAACTAATCATAAGCTTGCCTTTCTAGACTGTCCGTGGAAAAACAAAATCAAAGATTCGTAACTTCTGTTACTAGGAAAAATATCTTTACGGGCTGAGGCACTAGCTTTTCAAATTTTTCTCCATTTAGATTTAAACTTAATAGCGTTAAAACCTTGTTACATCGCGCATTTCATATAAGTTCAACCTACCGCTGTATGCGTGATGAATTTGATTTTCTACAATTTCTTTTTTCAGCAACAATGGTTTACCAAAAAATCTAATCTCTAAAATTGTAAGGCTATTTCTAGACAAAAAATTTATAACGACCTACTTTGAGACAACTTTGAAGAAAAAGAAATTCTACTCTAACTTGCCCTTTTATGGTGCACAGTCTGAGAAACTAGCTAGTGATGTTCTAAAGCTGGTTGAGAAATTTTACAATTGCTCAGATTTTATTCCAATATTGATAAACAAGTGTACTATAAGATGGTTTTTTTAGATTTAAAGACCGTCTGCCTACTGATCTGTGCTCTCGGATGATCTATAAGTATTGTTGCCCGCTTGTTGCACCTAGCGTAGTTCTAGAACAAGATTTTTCGAGCACGTTAGTAGGAGCTCCAGAAAGGGTGGAGTTTTAGCTATCATTTTCAGCCATTATAGGGATCACGCAATGCAGTGGAATGTAATGGTATGCAAATCTGATTATTTGATTTTAAGTTTCTGTGCAAATAAAAACGACCATATACTAGCATCTCTGGTCAATATTGAACTTAATATTGTCAACGATTTCGAAAATTTTGTTGCCATATTTAGGTAACAGGTGCATTTGAAGACGTATAACATGAGTGGCATTGTGCTCGAAAATGCTTGGTTTTCGAGATGTTTAACTTGGAAGTCATAGGAACATCGTATATAAAAATGAGCAAACGGACACGTAAATAAGCTGAAATATGGTATTGACACGACTATAGCTGAGGTTAGGTAAGGTAAAGTTGGATTAGTTAAATAAATTAACCTAAGTAAACCTAAAATAACTTAACTTAGCCATACACACACCGATCTTTTCTGCCAAAATGACTGCGCATGTTCCGTATCCGCCATACACCGGAAGAGCCATATCAAAACTACCGTTAATGCTATTCTTACGTGAACGGTATTTATGCTATATCTAAAAAACTAAGCATTTACGAGCACAAAATCATTCATGTAAAACGTCTTAAAATGCCTCCAATTACCTAGATGTCGCAACGAAATTATAAAAATCGCTGGCAACATTAAATTCAATATTGGTCGAATCTCTTTGCATTAGGGAATTGAAACCAGCCCTAAATTCAATGTTGTCATCATTCCAGTTAGAAATAGCCTAATGTTAAAAAATGATTGCAGAATAATCTCTTCTTTCTTTTTTCATATTATTGATTTTGAGTTGTATTCTTTTGTCTCTTGGCCATGTCGTATTTTCTTTATTTCAATTCACTTTCATAGGTGTTGATAATGGCTTGAGCCTAAAGCCGCTACGTTCACGCATTAAAATGTATTTTAAATCAACTATCTTTACTTTCATTTCTCTGGAAAAAATGATGTTCTATAAAGTTATTACATACGACGAATCCGTGGCCTTTTAAGATGTTTTAATAAAAACGAAAAAATGGTAAAAAACCTTCACATTAGCATCCTTCCTTTCTTTGCGTTGGTTAATTTAATTTTAAAAATGCAAATAAGTAAAGGTAACTAAAAAATCATAATCCTTGTGATGCATAGTTGAGAACACTCTCGTTAGGGCACACTTGTATTGGAATATTAGCAAACGAACATAGGGACTAGTGATTTGAGCGATTGAAGGTAAAAGTAAATTGAGCAGATTTAAATATTTTGCGTCTAAGACTATGAAGTCGACATTCAGAAAAAAATTTTCATTCATACGTTTCGACTGGTATGCCAAAATAATGAGCTCGAAAGGAATAAAATGTTTTACCATAAGGCACATTTAAAATATTTACCACTTACGCTGATATTACTGGCACAGAAGAGTTCACCGGAGTTAGAGACATGAGAATTGTTGTACAATTGGAACCATTACATTTGCCGCATAGCTGGAACAGTATAAAAAGTTAGCTATCGAAAATAGTTTTATCTTAATGCACTCACGAACGTATGAAAGTAAAATTGTCAATGAATTACGCCGCATTTTCAAGTGTTTTAATATGAGCGAAAATTGCTTTCAAATATCTTAAAATTTAGACCCTGATTGATATGTACACATGGGGCTCGTTAAACTGATACAAGTTCATTGTTGAAAAAAATGGTTGGGAGGAAAACACGTAAAAAAATGCGTTTCCTTCGTTGCGTTGGCCTGATTTTGACAATGCATTTTATTACAAGTGATCAAGAAAACATTATCCATGTGATGCATTGTCGAAAACACTCTCGTTAGCGCACTCCCATATTGAAATTTGAGCTTTCGAACATAGGAACTAGTGAAATGAGGGATTAAGGTTCAAAGTAAAATAGGTAGATCCAAATTAATTTGCGTCTTAGACTACGAGGTTGATATTAGAGACAATTTTTCATTGTTTCGTATCAACTAGTAAGCTTAATTACCGGCTCGGATAGAATGAAATATTTTACAATAACACAAAAATTATATTTCCTATGCTACTAACATTGGCACAAAAGAGTTCACCGGATTCAAATACATGAGAAGGATCGTTGTACAATTACATTTGCAACACTGCGGGGACAAAACGAGAAAGTCGAAACAACCTTTAATAATGTGGTCAAAATTTACTCGTAGTGTGTAAGGGACGACACTTTGTCACACAAGATTAACAAGAGCATTTAAGGGCAGGAATATATTCTATATATGTATAAATATGTATATATACACACACATACATATATGTAAAAGTATACATACGAGCGTCACATGTGCGTACATGCATGTTCTTAATATTCGCATACAAGCAATCATATTGCATATGCAAATTGCAAAGATGTCTTGATTGTTGTATAACGTAACGAAAGATAGGATACTTAGCAATAAAAATTCCTGACTACTTTTTCAGTACGTACTGCAGTTCACACTTATTGTGTAGACGCAAGATGACGAGCTATTTAGTTTTGAATTCTCTTAATGTTTAAGGGGTTTTGATGCTCTGAGGGAGTTTGTTCCACAGTAAGGGGCCTGATACTGACAGAGCTTTCTGCCCAATGATAGATGAACGGTATTTGATTAAGACATCATATCTCCTATTCGGCTTACGGTTGGTGACGGTAGGGGGATGGAATTTCACTATTTCAGCATTGTTCTGAGGAAGAAATGAAGAGATGAATACGTATTGGGCTTTGTGGACCAGAAACCTTTCTTGAATAGGAGTCCAGCCGAACTTATTTAACAGAGGTGTTACGTGATCGTTCTTTTTGAACTTACCTTTGCATACGACCTTAGCTGCGAAATTCGAGCATTTTTGTAATTCTTTTTGAAGATATTGAGGTACATCTCCCCATACCAGGTTATAATAGTCAATACGTGATAAAGCCAAAGATTGAACGGCCAATAATCTAGATTCTTCGTCAAGCGTACTTTTTATACGATTAAAAAACATTAAAGTCCCGTGAATTGTGTTTAAGGTTTTATCAACATGGGATTTGATGGATATGTTTCCATCGCACCAAATTCCTAAATTTTTTACTTTTTTTGATGGGTGAATTTTATCATTCCCAACCGAGAGTTAGTTTAGATTTCGAATATTTTTTATTGCATCATTTGACCCAAACATAATGAATTGCGTTTTACTCGCGTTTAGCTTGAGACCATTTTGGTCATACCATGACTTGAAGCTGATCAATAGGGCTTCAGCTCCATTTTTCGTCTGTGGTATTTCTGCTACAGAGCTTGTCATTGCAATTTGGACATCATCAGCATACATAGAGATTCGAGTGTTAGAAGGCATTGGAGGGAAATCGTCAATGAAAATTGAAAACAATAGCGGGCCCAGAAAGGATCCTTGAGGGACACCAAAGTTATTTTGAATGAATTGGGAAAACTTGTTATCTAATAAGACTGCATGAGACCGATTTGACAAATAGCTTTTTAACCAATGCGTATCAACTCCAAAGTTCAAAATTTTCCGTAGGAGTTGATCATGTTTGACGCTGTAGAATGCTTTCGAGCGATCGAGTAGAAGGAAAAGTGTAACGTTTTTTTGATCGATATCGCTGAATATTTTTTCAGTGATATTGAGCAAGGAGTCTTCTAGTGTTCCTCCTATACGCATATTGATTTCGATAACGTAAAGTTGACTCGTCCAACTGAAATGACAGTTGATTCGTTACCGCTTTTTCCAATGTTTTGAACAGGACAGGTAAAAGGCTTACGGACCTTTAATTTGACGCCTTATTTGTCACCAGTTTTATGCATCGGTCTAATTATGGAGCGTTTCAATTGGTTTAGAAATTTATTAGTTGCTGTGCTGTTGATGTGTTAATAATCAAACGAATCATTGGTGCTGTGACTGGAAACTGTCTTTGATGTATTGAAATCTAATTCCATCATGTCCGATTGATTTTGCGTTTTTCAATGAGTGCATGATATTTCGTAACACTGGTAAATTGACAGGACGTGGTCTCCACAGGGCACCAGCCTATGAAAGTGCAGTAGGGCATGAATTTTCAACAGACAGTTAATTTGGATTGGTTTTACTTACTTCATTGTAAACATGTGAACCCACTTTCGAAAAGAATGTGTTGAACTCAGTGGCCTTTTCCAAGGGATTTTCAAAATTACTTTTGCGGTCGGAATTTTTAAATTGAGCCACCTCACTATTGATTCCCATGTATGTTTTGAGTTATTTTTGTCGAAAAAGTGCCCTTTCTAATTGTCGGGATGTATGGGAGCAAAGTTTTATAATCGATTATGGACACTTCAGTAGTTACAGCTTGCAATCATGTTATCCTTACAACCGGCATAGTGTCGACACTGTCGACATTTTCTTCTTCGCCACTAAACTTTCCTCCGAGCTGCTCGTCAGATTCAACGTCAGATCTCGGGCGCCCATAATCTGCAGACTATCTTCAGCCTTCACCGCTGGCACATCAACTTCAGAGTTCTGGACTCTACGCTACTTCACCATCCGGTACGGCTTCTTCTGCCGTCCGTCGATTCATTGTGCTCGTGCCTGGTTGACGCATACTGGGCAACAATGATAAGATCAACGAATCCACGAAACACTCCCTACTAAAAATTCATTTTGATGCAGCAAATAATCGTCATAAAATAGAAAATATCAAAATCAAACATATTAATGTTCGTAGCCTCAAAAGTAAGCTGGATGATGTTAGAGTTAGTGATGTACCGATATCATTTTTTTGACTGATACCGATACCCATTTTTTGGCCGATACCGATACTCCGATACTTGGAAATACCGATACTTTGACCGATATTACAACCGATACCGATACTTTTACAGTTATATTAAAATAAAACAATTATAAGCCCTACATGGGTGTTATAATAAAATTATTCACTAATATATCTAATAATGTAACAATATTGACAATAAAGCTTTTGATTATGAATAATAAAACTGCTCATGCTCTGTTAACTACATTGTTCAGAAGAAAACGAAATGAAATCCATTCGATAAATGAGTGTAGGTTTGTAGGTATACCCCGATCTGGTATACCTACAAACACTTAAACTAACTTAACACCCACCGATCTGATCTGGAACTCCTAAACTAACTTAACACCCAGCGACATGATTTCAAGCACCTAAACTAACTTAACACCCACTAATCTAAAATACACCTGAACCCCGAAATTAACACACCCGATCTTTACCAAACTAGTTATCATATAAATTGATTACCCTAGGGGCTATTATTTAACAGGAGGGAACGGAACACTTCAATGAGCTTCAGCCGAACAGTCTTGAATGCTTACGCACGACACACGACAGCACTGCCGCTTACTGCTCTGATAGCGAAGCGAAGTGTCTTCTTTTTAAGGCCCTGATACACTGGCGTTCATGACTCGAGAAATTGCGGCAGTGGATCCCGCCGCCAGTTGAAGTGAGAACTGGCGACATGATACACTCAGAACGCAAGAGGAATCACCGCAGAATGCATTGCAAGGCGTCAGTCTGTCTATGCATGTCGTACGGGTAGGTGCACGAGTGCGACCAGCCGTATAGTGCGCCGGATAGAAATAAAGCGCCCATTGCGCTGTGTTTTAGCTTTCTGTAGGAGCTGCTTTTCACATTCTACAAGCAGCCGTATTTTTTAAATGCGTCAATAAAATACAGAATTAGAGTTTTGTCCACTCAACTGCGGAGCAAGACATAGCTGCGCACCTCTCTCGTCAACGATCAAAACTGTACTGCTCATCGCAGTGACGCCCGACTGTTCCCGACATGGTCGGATCGCAGCAAAGCTCGGTGGCCACTCTGCCAACTGGCTGGTGTGCAGGGGTGGGAGGCACTTCGCGAGGCATGCTGACGGTTATCACCGCGATTTTTGCCTAGTGTATCAGGGCCTTTAACGGTGGTGCGGTGATGATGACGGGTGCGCACTCGCGCTCACAGGGCGCGTAGCCGCCTCCTCCCATGCCGACAGTGACGTGTGTCAAGTCTAGCGTCAGGTACATTTGAGAAACTGCCATTCAACTAGACAACAGTATTTACGGAGGGTTATTAGCCGATAATTCTGGTGAGGGGTCGACTGCTGTTCTCCAAACACCATTGCCTTGTTCATCGAAAATGAGTTTTCTTTTACCAGTCGCACTTGATATGATTGGTGGTATTAGGTCTCCGATATTATTATCAAAATGTTTTTCGTCAATGTATTTACTTATGAGCCTAGGTTGGTTACCGCTTTTTTTGTCCAGGAAATTGGCGTATGTGTTTTCATTTACTGTGTTTTCTGTTTTGATTGCTGCTTTTAAGGGTGCCGCCCGAGGCCAAATTTGGCCCCCCGAGGCACCCCTGACTCAATTTTTTTTTTGTCGAAGAAGGATCCTTATGGTATGGGTTATTGTGCCATGAAATCTTATGGCGCTACGGACACCAGAACCCCCCCCCCAGAGGGGGTCAAAAATCATAAAAAAAATTGAGTATTTTTTTTGTCGAAAAAGGATCCTTAGGGTATGGATTATTGTGCCATGAAATATTATGGCACTACGGACACCAGAACCCCTCCCCAGGGGGGTCCGAAGGGAGGCCAAAATCATAAAAAATTAAGTGTTTTTTTGTCGAAAAAGAATCCTTAGGGTATGGGTTATTGTGCCATGAAATATTTCTGGCCTAGTGCTGGCCAGCGGCTATATGCGGAAAAATAATTTTTTCTTGGAATTTTTTTGTTGAATTTTTTCTACCTATAAATGCGGAAAATCATTATTATAAATAGAAAAAAATTACGCCCAATAACACAAAAAGAATCAAGAGTTGCACAAAATCATCTACTACTGTTCAAAAGTCCAAAAATTTGTGCCGAAAAATGTTCGCGTCTTGCAACAACAGTTACATGGTGAGTACTCAAATAAAATATAATATTTCTATATGTTTTTATGCACGATATTTCTTATGTTACATTGAAATTCACAAGGAAAGTATTGCACATTATTCGTACATAAAAATAGATCAAAGAAACTGCATTCATGTACAAAAATTGTCAATGATATTGCAATTCAATAGTATATTTTTGTTTTTGGGCTCTCCTGAATAATAATAATACATTTCAACCATTCAAATCGTATCAACTCATTGAGTTTTGACGTTAGAACAAAACCAAAGACAGTTTTGGAATCCTTGTAACATTTATAACAAAAGTATGCTAAGTTTCATCTAAATTTGATAAAACTAAAAAAGTTAAAAGGCTCCAAATCCAAAAATAATGGTTTGAGATGTGATTTTAAAGTTTTGCTTATCACAAAAAAATGTTTTTCAAAATGTTAAAATTTTAAAGCATACTTTTGTTGGAAATGCTTCATGGAGTCTAAAACTGTCTTTGGTTTTGTTCTACCATCAAAATTCAATGAGTTGATACGTCTTGAAATATACATTAAAATGTATAAAAACTCATTTTTAGTTTAAAAAAACTAAGGCCTAAATCGAAAAAATGACATGAGTAAAAAAGGTTTACATTAAAAAATAGATATACTGGCCAATTTTCAAGCTAATCGGACGAAAAATGTTGAAAATCCAGGGCGGTTACCTTAAGGAATGATAATTGCATTTTGAAGACGAATGTGTGCCAAGCTGGAAAGTCAGGTAGCCCGCCCACTGAGGCGATGCGATGCGATTGGTGAAACGCCTAGCAAAATCGTACCATTCATTTGTAGCACCGTAGCAATAGCATTGTGTTGACTAGCTCACCGCCCACTGAGGCGAAACGACTCCTGCCTTCATTCCTCCTCATTTGTCTGGCGCACCAAAATGCTGCATGTTGCATTTTCGTGCGACGAGGCGATGGTCACTAGCTTCTGTGCAGGTCGTCATAACGTCATTTTGTTTTCAAATGGATGAATATAACAATAAATAATAGGGAATTATTTAGGAGAATGCAAGAAATTTTTCTTGTAAAAGTGATGCATGTTTGGGCGACAGCGTTAAGGCGCGGCTACACTATGCGTTTCTTCGTGTAACCCCCCCAAATTTGAAGCACGCAAGTCGGTTGCACGAGTGCTGCATGAACTTCCACGGCGTGCGGTTTTTGACGCGTCTTCTTGCACAGCAAGCATCTGTAGCTCGTAGTTAGGAATGAACTACATATAATTTCAAGGTCATTGCTCAACAGCTCTCCCAGTTTGCAGTTGTACTTTATCATGGAGTGCACTTTTTACATTGAGTGATTGGCCACGCAAGCTGGTGCTATAACTCAGAGACCAATTTAAAGATGAAGAATGCCTCTGAAACGTAAAAAATTTAACGCATAGAGGTATAAATTTTTAAGAATTAGCTTACAAAACTATATTAACAGCTCTAGACCCTGAGAAATCATTGACAGTTGATATAATAAAAAGAAAATTCATACATTTAGGATACAGAATCTATAAGCCAAATAAAATGTTGAGCATGTAAAAATCGAAGCAGGTACAGAGGATGTACAGCGACCGACTCTATCTTGCTATGAAATGTTGTCATTTCTTAATGATGAAGCAGAGAGCCGGCAGTCAGCATCAAATCATCATAGTCAAATTATCATGGTCAAATTATCATAGTCAAATTATCATAGTCATAGTCAATAACTAAAATAGACATTAAATAGTCATACTAAATGCCAATTGAAATGAGTAAGATTGTTCTATGCAATGGTGCTGGACATGAAACACAAAAGTTTGGCGCTGCTTGGCATCCATACCGCTTGCAGCTAGCTAGCACTAACCACCGACTTCGAGGCTTGAGCTTGTCTGGCAGTTGGATATCACGTACGAGCTTAACTTTTCTGTGATGGCCTCCCAACCGGAAATGGGCACAAGTGAAAAATTGATATGCCTTGTTCAGGAACGCTCGGCGCTGTATGATTCAAGTGATGTGCTGAACAATGGCAGAAACTTCCAGGATATGTTGTGCAAATGGGCATTACAGAGCAGAGCATTACGGTCACTAGAATTTGTATACATAAAATTTCCCGCCGCGCAGCTCATCAGCAGTTGAGCGCTGCAAAGCTGGGCTTGAGTTGTTGCCCGACGCAAAATGTTTGTTGGGTTCTCATGCGATTCGAGTTGCTTCAGTGGGCGGTACTGATGCAACACGTCGCATGCGACTTGATGAGCTCGGTTTTCATGCGACGTCTCACGTCTCATCTATCGCATCGCCTCATGCAGTGGACGAACTGCCTCACTGCATGAAGGAGGCAGTGCCCATCGGCTATAGTAGGAAGCAGCTCTATTTTCAATGACCGTTTCAATTCATCCATAGTGGTACTGACCAGTGAGTAAATAGAGCTTAAGTCATATTTAGGCTGACTTTCAGCATTATTAGACAAGCGTTTTTGAATTTTTTGTTATCCTGGTTTTGAATTGGCAGGCTGTGGTCAATTTTGGTTGAGAGAGCGACTAAGAAATGAGAGGTGCTCTTGTCATTTCCACTTTGTTGGTGGTGGTTGTGTATGCGATTGGGTTGCGAATTTTCTATCAAATTTCGACTGAGATTTTGCTACACTTTTTCTCTTCGTATTGATTTTACTGCTTCAGAGCACGTGTTTGGATGTTGATGTTTTGTACTGGTTTGTGAGAAGAGCATATCACTTTTTGTGTTCGCGTCAGATAATGACAAAAACATATTTTTTGTAGGTACTGTGCAGTAGTCAGAGATCGAGGGAGGAGAATGTTCACCATCAGTAGGCAAGCAATGGTTCAGGTTGCTCGAGACTTCACTGGAAAAAGCTAGCGATCGAGAAGAATTCTTCAATTCATTTTGGTGTTTTGCATTGATGTTGGAGCATTCAGTTATGCCATTCAAGCCATTGGAGTTTATGATACATGAGCTAGCTTGTATAGTGAGTTTTAGAATCAATCTAAGATCAATCTGTTGAAGAAAATGATGTATTTCTTCTCTGGTACTAGGCCAAGTACGAACATCCTTGCCAGTTATGAGATAAGTTACACCATTTGTTCGGAGCGGCAACAATTTAAAACCGTTTTTGCACAAATTCAACGCCATATACAATAATTATTGCTTATCGCTACACCTAATTACTACATAAATACGAGCTAAGGCATGCTTAGACAAGATAAGTTCTTTAACTTTAGCAATGTCAGATTGCGAGGAAAAGGTGTCGGCGCAGATGTCGCGAGGCAGAGCACTCATAGAGGTCTATTGTTTCAGACCTGTGCAAGATGTCATATTTTACTCACTCAGTTTCCCAACGTTTCACATTTACAAAATTTGTTTTCCCTCTTTCACTTTTTACGTCACTATTTCACCAAAGTTAACTTGGTCATTATTTCACGAAAAGAAGAATTAATTTTGTTTATTCAGAATAAGTTGAAAAATTGAGTTATTAATTTTCACCAAGAAAGATAGTCATCATTTAAATTTGTCTGATTGAGGGATTGCTGCGCGTTCACATTTGGAAACAAAAACACCGCCTTTTAAGTCAGACGAAGGGAGGCCGCCAATAAGAAAGTGGGGGAGGGGCAGACGAAAAGAGGAGAAAGAGGAGACAGAAACGCGGGGGGGTAGGGGTTGGGGTGGGAGAGTGGAAGCGGGATGCTTGCTGTGAGCCAGCTTGGCGTCTCTTGCTCTCCTGCTTGTGAAAAACAGCACTTAAATTTTTCCATGTGATGATTGCTATAATGAGCTATCCAAGAGTCGTCATGTTGCAGAAAAATTCACCTTACATTGTGGAATTATGTTCTATCTGTGAACACAGATTTAAGTTAGCCACTATGTACAACATGATAATTTTCAAAACTGCTCCAATCAATCGATGTTATTTAAAGTTTTTTCATTGAATGTAGAAGTTTCTTCATCACAAAATAAGGAAGAATTTTTTCTGCCTTCTCTCAATTCACGTCAATAATTGACTAAGAAGAGGGCTCGCGCATCACTGATATTTTACGATAGCAATGATGTAAAATAACGCTTATGAATATGTTACATGCAAATTCGTTGTATTTGATCCTTTATTGAATTTGACTCATCGAGTTAAAACGTTCAATTTTAATATTAAATAATAATTGAAAAAATAAACAGACGTAGCCCTACTGGAATGGTTCAAACCTATGAACAAATTCTGCATAAAATTAAAGTACTTCCTGTCACTTGAATTGGAATCATTTATGTACGGAAAAATCTTCAGGGACTTTCCCTCTAAAAAGCAGGTGATAGTTACAATCGGATTCTAGATATTACACCAAGCTTTACTTTGGATGCGAGTTTCGATGATTTAATTTCTCTCTCATTGATCATAAATTATCTTTCTTATAGAGCATTTCTCCCACTCAAAAACAAATGTGTGCTGTTCTCAGTTTCTATTGTGGGTTACTCTCTTTAACCAATTACTCATGCAGATTACGCTAGTAAGTTACAGGTGCTTCGGAAAATTAATTCTAAGTGCTCTATACAATACAGTTTCGTCAAGCTAATCAACAAACACAGATTGAAAATAGAACTTTGTAATAATAAATTCATTATATCTAACAACCAACCAGCAGTCTGACATAGTTGTTTAAAGTGTCCAATTGAGGATACAATTTAATCTGCGGTTTTATAAAGAAATACCATCAAAATTTTATTACCCACAAATATTGTCCGCTCCTTAACGCAAGGTAAAGCTCTACATTCTAATTGAGGGAACCCTCTTTTCGATCGAGCATCTGAACGGTGCATTTTTCGTTGCAAGCATCTCCACTGGGCTTACAGAAAACTGAGAAGGCGAGTTTGCAGGTATCATAAGGGAAATTCGAAAGAGCTTGCATCTAAATTTTTCCTTTAGGTTAAAGGCTGAAGAACATTATAATTACGAATACAACACTACTGATCGTACAGAGATTAATGATAATGTTTATCTTACGAATAAAAACTATTCATCTTCAATTGAACCCGAAATCATTGGTAGCAGAATATATCTAGCCATAAAAAAGCGATGGAGAATTAAGCGATACCTGTATGACGTGGATTATTTAATTTTACAAATTCCTCAGCGTTCTTTGTGCGGTTTCTTTCTTTTAAATTTTTTCATTTTTTTTAATTCAACATTCAAATTTGAAATCCAGATTGAATAAATATGGAGATAACCCGACTAATAAAATGAACAATTGCGCTAATATTTTGCGAACTACAACATTTTGAAATCGGCTACTTTTTTAGCCGACACCCTGCACATGTATAGTTAACCATGATGTGAGGTGTTCTTCCACGCGAAATTATGATGCTCATTACATGAAGGATGCCAAAATTAATAAAATTCCCCCCTTTACTCGCATGTAACGACTGTTCCGACTGTGACGACCACATATCAGTACTAAGATTTACAATTAGGAATCAATATACGAGCAATAAATCCATTTCATTAGAGCTTGCGTATATCGTAGCTATTCCTTTCAGAATAGTAATTTTTGCAGCTTGTTTTGAAGATGCTCTCCAATAACTTCGCCGCATGCGTAAGCATCTTACGTAATCAAACATGCCGGATCCGCTCCCTCCAAAACGTGCGACGAAAGTTTGATAAACAACGAGAACACCATTCATTGGCGTAAACATGTATTTAAAAATAATTATGCGTTCCGAAACTATTTTGCTAGGGCACAGCTTCAGTTTCTCTTTAAATACATCTTGAGTGTACTTGAAATGAAATTTTGTTCAAATTTTTTCAGTAAAAGGTGAGCATATTACATGTGAGATGATAGAAATAAGAGTCAGCTCGCTACTCTCACTGAGGATTCACCTCGTTCCATTTTGTTATCAATTTCTGCAAGAATTGATTCACCTATTTGTGTTCGGATGCATTATTACGAGGATAGGAAAATAGTTTGTACACACATATTACCCGACGTAATTAAGTAACAACAAATTTGGATTACCATTCTGTTCGGGTTACAAGGCAGATTTGTATTTCAATGCTGCTTCAAATTGTAAGATGGATTCCTTCAAAATGCCGTTTTGCTAAATCGTGGTTGGGGAATCTTACGAAATGAGAAATATACGGAGACCAAAATAGTTTATTGCCTCACCAGCTTCGATTGCATCGATGGCAGACGTAATTTACTGAAGATGCTGTTATGTAGCACATGTGTTTTGGAATATCGCATTTTCAGATTTAACGGTCGAGATTTTTTGCGAAAAATAGCCGCGGCCTAATATTGTAAATTGTGTAGCTAAACATTTATTATTATCTTCTAAATTTAGGAACACAAATTAGAAGTTCCATTAGTTTAGGTAACTGACCGAAGTTCCTTCAACTATTAAGCACTATTTTTTCTTCAAGGTAATGCTACTGACTTCCTTGAAAATAACTCTGTTGAAAAATAACTTTCAATTCAAAAATTAAACTTCTTCATTACAGAAATTCATCTATATTAAAAGTAAAATCTATGACCAGCAAGAAGTTTGATGAACTCGCCTAAAGCTCACGGTCATCGCCTTTTGAACATTACGATAGTGTCAATCTCTTCCAGGTTTTTTCGTGACGTGTTCGAGAAAAAACTTCTTGGATTTTAAAAATTTTACGTGCCTTCTCAGTATTATTGTAGCCAGGGATGAATAGTACACGAAGCGCAGTAGTGATTCGTGGTAAGAATTCCTACGTAAATCACCAAAATTCTGCGTAATGATTTGAGATATTACAAAATTTATCATCATACACAAAAAAACATGAGCATTTATTGCCTGAAAATGAGGAAAATCATTCCATAAATAGTCAATTCATTGTATTTGGTAATGCGTGATCTACATAAATCATCAAGAGCTTCTTTCTTTAGGTTCAGGCGATAGTATTTTGCACACAATTCCAGAAGACCAAAAATCTAATTTTGCAGCACAGGTTTCATTGAGTAATTTTTTTTATGGCGTACACCTGCACTTTCTTTGGTATTAGTCAATTTCTACTTCTATAGTCTCAGTCACATACCAGCAGGAGCTTTCACACGGATTTATTCAAGACAAAATAGAAAAACATTCCTCTCAAATCAAAGCAAAAAATCGCCTTACAGTTTTCTTTGGAGCTAAAAACCTGAACAATTTGTTCAAAATAAAAGTACTGTGGTTTCCTTTTTCAAATGTAACCCTACACACTTTTATCATTGGTATTTGCTCATTTATTTGTTTATTTATATATGTCATATATACAGAATTATTTCTTTTAACCATTAACGTGTCATGTTACTTTACGCATCACTTCCTTATATTGTTATTGCCATGCATTTAGATAGGAAGTATTATAAATTAGTTGTGTGGCTTAAAACACATTTGTTGAGGATGTTACTTGAAACTATTTTGACATGTGTGAACGAAAAGAGAGTTTGCAATTTCTGCCTTTAGTTTTGAAACGGGATTACGCACTTCCTTATATTATGCTTTCAACATTATTCCTTGACATCGCAGAAGCCAAAGCTCATAAGTCAATGTAAGTGGAGACCATCATAAACATACTACACAAATGTGTCACCGTCTTCACATTTTTTATTTTCTCACGTATTTATAAGCAGTTTCAAACTTAGAAAAACTTTACAATGGGAATCCACTTTCATGTTTTTTCCCCTCAGTCTTTTGAATCAACATTGACATGGGCTGATATGAGACCCACGTACGCGTACCAGCTGAGGATCTTTATGGTAAGATGTTTTAAAGCCAACGCTGATTTTGTGTGAACATAATGGGGAATAGAGTTTTCCTCTTCTTTCGTTTCTTTCTTTCATTTAACTCTAGACGAAAAAATCTTTTCATCAACTCCCGAGCCGCTGCTTTCTAAATACCGTTGTCGACGAGCTAGTAAGCTGATGCCTGAAAATTTTCTGAGAATTCAAAATAAATGTAAAACTTCAAACGAAGAACAGATTTTTTTCTTAAGCCTCCGATACTTAAAGTTTGAACTTTTCTGCAGCTCGCTCAACTTGGTTTAAAATCTTTGTCTCTCAACTGCGCCATGTGCATAATTTTTGTCCAAATGATTCTGGGAAATTAGGATGACAAAAATCACCTAACAGTATTTAATTATTATACATTAGCTAACAGACAAACAGCTTAAGTAAATACCATCAACTTGAAAGTACACACTATCTTTTCCACGCACAAAACTCTCAGCAACATTGGGGACTATCGCAGAATCGCTGTCATGTGTTAATGTAAATCTACAATGTTCTTCTTGGTGTTACTATATGTTCACCGACTTCCATTTCTGAGCAGTCTTTATGAGTTTTAAAGCATAGGGGGAACTAACAGAGGAAATGCCTTCTGTGTTTTTTCCTAAATATTTTGTTCAATTGAACAAAAAGAGCTATAATATTTCCCCTAATGTTTTCAATAACAAATCAAATACCCGGTGTTAAGAAGTATTCAATTCAAATGATCTATTAAATTCGTTGTTTCAGATTCATAGGAAACGAGCAGTTTTTTCTATTCTGCCAGTATTTTTCTGTGTTGGAAATATCATACACTAAGTACGTTGTGTGGTAAAGCATGTTCTTCGAATCGAATTACTACGGAATACTTTGATACGTATGCGCAAAAAGATTTTTATGAATTTTTACCATGTCGACCTTTTAGTTTTGGAAACAAAATTATATATTTGCTTTCACTCATTAAATGCTTTCAATATTATTCCCTAATATCACAGAAGCCAAAGCTCACACGTCCATGTGAGCGTGAACTGTCATAAAAACGTTTTACGCCAATGTGTCCCAGTTTTCGTATTTTTTATTATTCCATTTATTTAAAAGCATTCCTAAACTTAGACCATGGAAATGCCTTTACGTTTTTCACTCAATCTTTTCCATAAACATTGACATAAGCTGTTATGTCGCCCATGTACGTTTCCCATTAAGGATTTTTATAACAAGAGTTTTTAAACATCAACGTTGTATTTTATATTAATTTTTTTTAATTAGAACTTATTTTGGTTTTCTTTCTTGATAGAACGAATAAATATTTTAAATTTGTCTCAGAATCGAGCGAGCTGAATTGTTCTTCCTCGATCGTGAAGCATATTTTTGCCAATAACTAAATTGTTGGTTTGAAAGCATTTTGGGTTTATGTTTCTTGATTATTTCAAGCGTAAACACTAGAAGAACTGAGATTAGCAATGATCTATTATATATCTATGGTATATATGCAAATATTTTTCCGAAATTTTAAGGACGATACGTTTATTTACTTTTAGTCAAGCTTTGATATATTTTTCATTTTTCCTACGTAACAACGGTACCGAAGCTATGGAATTCACAATCAGAAATTAAAAAATAATCTGAACCGAGCTAATTTGACGTCAACGTACGCATTCAGGACACGAATTTCTAAACTTAATATTCAAAAAATCTTCATTTCGAGGCCGGTTCCTAGCCTTTTTTATATTTGATTGTTCAATACCATTTGATTTTGATAGTTTTCAATATTATTTCACCTTCTTATTATACACATTCTAACTTCTTTGATCACAGTGAATTTAAATATTTAGAGTTTCTTGAGGGACTTTAGCGACAAAGGGTGCGTGTTAGGAATAGTTTCATGTGATATAAGCAAATACTTTCTTAGTATCCATAATGTAATTATAATGTGCGGTTAATCATTTAAGATGCTGTTTTTACATTAATTGGACACTAGTCGAAAAATTAAAAGCGTTTTTTTCAGGAAATTTTGTACATTCTATTTCGACGCGAGTCCGTTCATTCAATCTTCGTTGATAAGAAAATGATAGGATCCCTTTTTTCGAAATAATTCAACTATTAAAGAAAGTACATGTATGTATATTTGCCCGTTTATAGGTGAAAGAAAATTCACACAAATAGGTTTCTGCTTTTAGATGGCTTTAATTAACTCCCTTTTATCGAGAAAGTTTAATGGAAATTGGTTTAGATTTTCCTTATAGTGGGCCCAGTGACAGACAAATGAAGCAACTGAATAATTTCGTCTTCGCTCAATACTGCAGCATCACATAATGCGATATCAGCATGATTAAATCAAATGCAAGTAACTTCCAAACACAGTAAAAGAAATTATTGAGAAAGGGAATACAGGTGAATTTTAAGATCTGGAAGATGGCTGAAAGCTTAAAATATTGTTCACGACCATTGCTTTAGTTGTTTTCAGTTATGAAGTCTCGAAACTGACGTAAACTGTATATGGTCTGGTGTATCACTGAAGATGTTTCTGTCTTCAAGAAAATCTAGGAAAAGCCCGAAGAGTTTAAAACAATCGTTCCGAAAGAGCGACAGGGAAATTTGTGGGTTCAGGCTCAAGTGTTTCACAACTGACGATATGCTGTAAACTTCATTTATCAGCTTAAATAGCGCTTTCTAATGAATAGCGCTTTCTAATTGTTCATGAAACGTAATTGGGATACCCATCAAAAATGAGTTCGTAAATAAGACTTTACTTCTCAAAAACTGATTTGGACAGATGAGATTAAAATTGATTAATTTGGTCTCACTTCACGGAATTATGTTTGGAGAAAAAATGGTACCGTCCTTGCATCGATGAATAAATCTCCCACCGAAAGCTAAGGCGGAGATATCATCGTGGTCTTAGGATGTTCTTTGCGAACAGAACAAACAATATACACATAAGAGACAACAGAATGATGATAGAAAGACATCAATATATTTTGAAAACTAGCTTACATGCTCGAGTGGCAAAACTGGTGTTCCTAATAGATTGGATCTTCCAGCAAGATATCGACCCATAGAGTGAACTCTACGAAGAAATGGTTCAGTGATTAGAATGGAAAAGAACTCAATGAATGGAAAAAAACTCAAATGATCAATGCAGTCCTCACACTTAAGTCAAATTAAAAATTTTCAGCATTATTTGAAAGTTGAAATTTTATCCAAATTTGCAAAATGCATCCACGATCTGAAGAAGATTTTCATAAACGAATTAACATTCGTTAAGAAATGTGCAAATTTTTAAATCAATGTTATAAACGTCGATTGATTGCTGTGGAAGTGAATTAGAGGTATTCTGCAAGGTATAGTAAAATTATTCTGTGTCAATTTTAATTGTACAAGTATTTTTTTCAGTTCGAATGGACGAAATTTGTATACATGCTTCAATAGCTAATTTTCTTGATTTTTTTACCTTCCGGAAGCAGTGACTCAAGATATCAATGACTGATTTTTTGTTTTTGTTCTTCATTGGGCAACCAAGCTGTTACGAATGCGACGGAAAGTCCCTCGAGTGAAACAGAGACTTTACTTGTACAGTCAAGCATCTCATCTTTTCATCCCTCATACCTATATTTATAAGTAAAATGATTCAGATATTTCAGTTTGAATTTAAATTGAGCTCGGAGGAATGCGTCCGTAAAACTGAAGTGGTCATTCAGATAATTGGAGAGATGTCGTTCGTCAGAGTGTTTGCCGAGACAAAGTGAAACTTTTATGGGAGAGTTATGAAAAGAAACGCATGTTATAACTTCAAAGTTTGACTGTTTCGTTAAGTTAGTTAAGGTGATAGCTTCTACCGGTTGAGTTCAGTGAGATATCTTCGTCCCTTTGTCGCTTGCAGGGCTCTATCGGTTTGAGTTTGCCTTCTATGGCTTCAAAATATGTACGCAGCAAAAAATGCACCCTCATACCATTTACATTTATCGGAAATTTTATCCAGAATTGTAATATATTTTCTCCGGTTGAGTTTTAGAACGAAATCAAACGACTAAAAATTAATTATTGGGAGCAATCGTGTCCTCTGGGCTGGAAGTCTTTTCATTTATTTTAAATAACAGCGCTAAGGATTTGGGCTACTAAACAAGTGAAACATTACTGTAAAATATGATGCGCTGAAGGAACCTCACGTGTCGTCAATAACCTGTTAATCTCACGTGTGCAATATACCCTGGAGTTAAAGTGCTTGAACCATCTGAAAATTCTCAGTGTCACTGCCAAAAGTTATGCGACGCAGCAGCTGTTTCTTCGGCTGTTTGAATGATTTACGTCAAAATATTTGGTAACGCTATACACTGTCTACTACACCAAAATGTTCGTTAAAGAAAACTTTTCAGGTAAATATGCTCATAAATGCATATTTACTTTTCATAAATATGTTTTTGTGTCTAGTTACCTGATTTATCAACGCACCTTTCATTTCCAACCAATATGTATATAAGAGATTGCGTTCATGAAAGCTAGAATCAATAATTTGTCACGTGATTTGCATAATATTTGGGAATAAAGGACTTTTAGAACCATTCAATCACAAGCATTCCTGTTAACAATTTCATCATAACAATGAAACATGTGTATGAATATTGGTACGCAGTAAATCTTTTTCCATTTAGGAAAGCGAGGACCAAACAAAACTTCAACAGCATTTATCTACCACTAAAACCCTAACGCTAGGATTTTGAACCGAAAAGTAACTCTAGGTTCCCATATGTAAAAGCTCAATTAGCTATCTTACGCACCGCAAATATACAGACGCACCATTTGTTCCAGCTTAAAATTTTATTGAAGTACCTGTTATGTAAACTAAAATTTGTGTGAATCGAATATAAGTGCAAAAGACATTAACCGTGAAGCAAATACTTAATATTTTTATTTTCCGTATGAGATAACTACTCATTTTATTTTCCTCTTCGGAGTCGAGACTTTATTGGTAAAAGTCAATATGGTTACGAGTTTCAGCTACTCAGGATGTAGAAAAAGTGATCGAGAATGTCAACCACATAATTAAGAGGCGTGTTAGATGAGAGCTCTGAGTTCCCTTTGACGCCTAATAATTCAGCTTTAATAACTCGTCGTGACGACGACCCTCCGGCCAGCCGAGACCTCTTCTCTTACCGACGTTAATAATTCCGAGGTGCACTTAAATTCTAGCGGAGAAATTCACCGCACAAGCGGCTGGTGCTCCACTTTTGCATGGCGTTGAGCCTCAGCTATTTTTATTTACTGCAGTTATCCTTTGATGAAATCTGTGCCTGTAACGAACCGAGACTAGCGGCCTTTGACCCATGGATCTGAAGCATGTAAAATCGAGTGCAGTTTTCCGAGTTCTCCGTTGATTGACATGGAATATTCCTTTATCTTAAATTAAATACTGGAGCTCAGCTCGTCAAGAAATGCAAGAACTGAAGCAGGTAAGGTTCGTTGAGCTTCAATTCGCTCCGGTGACTATAGTCCATAATTCGGATAGAGGTGTACAATTTCGTCATAGTTCTACATAATAAGGCATGCCAAGTCTATCCGACTTATATGAAAATTATTCTGCACAATAATCAGTGTCAAATCATACCAGCACACTCAATTTGGGATTTTATAGTGTCTTTAATTTCAAATCGATCTCTGTTTGTTTCCGGATCCAAAATCGGTGTACTCCTTTCTAAGAAATAAATAGTATGTTTCAGAACTTTCCCCGTCATTGATCTTGTCTTTGACAACCAAGATTAAGTGACGCATATAGTGCGAGCGTGAATTGAAAAAATATCGCTATATTTGGTCACAAATGGGCTTCAGTAACCTTACTATTGTTATTTAATTATTTTGGGTGTTTTCCGTTGTCCATGCCATGGATCCTAATTTATTAGTACAACACCAGCGCTGTGCGTTACGTATGGCTCAGTTACAGCTACCGGTCATGGTTTGGTTACAGCCCGAACAATGAGGTGAGTTGCTGTATAGATAACATTTTTACGCGTCCAACTCAGGTTGCCTGATTTACCTTTTTCTTTGCACATTTTTTTACTTGTTTTTTTAAAGAAGGATTTGCCCTTCAATACTTCTCAGCATTTGGCATCGCATTTACCAATACCAGATGCTGAGTAGTTTTTCGAATTCAGTTTTTTAAGAGCCTAACACTTGGGAATTTTGATCTGAATGCATGCCAATCTATATAACCCTGGACTCACTCAAAGTGGAGTTCGTATCCTGCCGAGTAGTGAAGGACTTTTGTGTTGATTTTTAATGATCAAATTCTACAATCCACTAAGGCGAATTCTTATTGGCGAATTCTTGTATTAAAATATATGGAATGTAAATACAGACACAAAAAGTTGTTTATCGTTCACATCAATGCACATCCTCTTAACGTTTTCAATTGCTAATTATGTTTATTTTTAGAGACTTTACAATGTCTTTCTTACGAACCAGTTATTCTTTGGAGCCACTTTCCTTCCTGTGTAATTTTCTTCAAGTACGTTGTTTGTGAAAATGTAAATTGTAAATAATACATAATTAACACGATACTTTTCATTTTTTTCGATTAATAATACATAGAAATTCGATCGAAAGCTTTCACAAGAGGATTTAAAAAATAACTAAGAGAGTGACAACTTGGATGACTTGAGAGGCGAATACAACAATGCAAATTTTTTACTAGTGCTTCAGTAATTACTCGGCAAATTTTGTGGAATTCATTCCATGTACGTAATGTAAGGCATTCCACTGATCAACATTATAAGTGTAGTACATAGTATTTGGTATTTAATTTCAGCACGTTGAAAAACTAATTTATTGTTAAACGAGAGAAATAGGCCGACAACCGTCGCCACATCATTGGGACGAACTAAACAAACATAAGTTTCATTTTGTAACGATCTGAAATATGTCTCTAACAAAGGTGCAAAGGAAATATGTCTAACAAAGGAAATATGTCTCAATTCGTGGATAGCAACAAATTTATGATCTGCCCGTCTCTGATGAAATCCAAGGTAGCAATATTTCATAATTTCATTAACTTCATAATTTCATTCACTGTACGTGACAGGGTCTATCATGAAGAGAGACACGTGTTGGTGAAAGGTTAGTTTGGTTAAACGTCACCCTTCTCTCAGCTTGTTTAATTTTAATGTTTAATGTGAGGTACAGCATGTCCGCGAGTGAAAAGTAGACAATGATAATTGCTCTCCAGATATATGTAGCTTCTCGCACGCCGAAGACCCCGTTGTTGAAAAGAACGAAGCCCGATGTGTTAAATTCGCTCAAGCTCACCTGATATATAAAACCAACCATTAAGAACAAATAAGAACTTACGTAAGTCGTGTTTAATGTCATCCAGTTGGAGAGCAACTTTTGATAAGGTAAAATGAATTCAAGGCCAGCAACAAGTATTGTATTTCTTTGTTAAAGAACTTTTAACTTTAAAAAATTAATTGAAGAGCACAGTGAATTTGAGCTTTACCTAGAATGTTCAGAATACGCCCTTTTGCTGAGAAAACTTTTTAATCTTAAAGTATACACAAGTCAAACAAGGGAGTGATATGATGTTGTTTAATCAAAATGGAATGAGGTAAAAACTAACGATAAAAGTACGTTTGCCTAATTGGGAAAAAAATTTCCGTCTGCGCAGATGTGCAATTTCTTTTCCATACAGGAACTCGTACTTCCTGAGATGAGAGTTTGACTTTGTTTTACCCAGAAGAGTAAATTTAATGCTTGAACTCGTGATATTAATATTAAAGATGTGTTATGAATATCCATCAATAATATTATTGTTGAATGGGACACAAAATTTAAACGAATTAGTGGGCTAAAAATTGAACGGAGGATACCAGGACCGTCAGATAACCAGTAGGTGACATGATTTGGAAACGGGCAAAATTAATGGAATCGACTCGCCCCATTGATAAGAAAAATTTCATGCTGCTTAGGATGAAACGGATCGAAGAAAGTGCTGAAGAGAAGTTCTGAAACAGCAGCAACCCAAAACCGTGTTGGTCTGCTTGAGATCAAAGCACAATGTGTCGTGACAAATTAAAACATCTCATGTAGCAAGAAGATGGTGATTGCATTTTCAGTAGTCTGTAAAAAAAAATGCACCAGCCAGTGCTCGTATAAAAAGCGGGTGTGTTCGATAATTTTCTAACTATATGCCGTACTTCAATCCACGGGAAAAAAGCACGAAATCCGAACAAGACGAGTTGGCCTGCTGACAATCTGGCTGTTTTATCCAATGCCAAAAATTAGGCGAGACTGAAAAGACGAAGGGAAGTTGCACAGCGATTTTGTGGAAGCCATAAAGAATGCCAGGGGCGGCTAGAACCTGAAATCTGGAGTCTTTTTTGAGTAACCTGGGTGAACAAGTTTCTACGTTGCTAAGTTTTCAAATGCGCTATTTAAATCTATCTTTCTACTTTGAATACAATTCTGATCAGAATTTGCATCTGAATAAATTTTGTTGAAATCTGAGGTTATTGGGAGCATTTTCTAAAACTTGATATTTTCATATTTCCAATTCGGTAGTTCCACAAGTAGCTTGCTAACGTTCTTCGGCGTTCTCTCAGTAAAAATGATAAAACTGTTGTTTAAAGAAAGTCATTAATTCAACGAGGCTTTTATGTGAGAAAAACAAAAGCATTGGCCATGAACTTGGAGCTAGTCCGAGCCTTGAAGAGCATAACTTATAAATGTGCTGGTGCAGTGACGGTAGGGACTGAGTAGCTAGTGATAATGGTGGTACAGTAACTGTTAGGACTGAGAAACAAGCAATAATATTGGTGCAGTGACGGTTGGGACTGTGTTACTACAGTGAAACATTACACAAATTGTTGATGTAGTGACTGTTTGGGGCAAAGTAAGCGCTAGTGTTGGTTCAGTGACTGTTGGGGCTGAAAAGCCAATTAAAATGTTGGATTAGTGATTTTTAGGAATGTGAAACTGGTGTGAGACAGTGATAATAATGGTTCGACTGCTGGGTCGAAGGAACTGCAGAGCTGTGCGAATGTCAGTGTCGATGAGTGGGAACTTTTGGCAGAGTAAAAACACTGTGGGGCTGTGAAACTAATGGTAGTGTCGAGGGTACAATTCTGTTGGTACAGCACTTGTGGAGACGTTGCATAAAATATTTTGACGTGATCGTAACGCAAAATTTCAAGGCTTCGAATTTCCTCTTTGTCCACTAATTTTATCTATGTATTGGCGATACAGCAGATTTTAAATTTAAGCATCAATATCTTTTACTTTAAATAATTTCGACCTCCTCTGTTGAAGAATCGTTTCCAAAGATTTGTTCGAGCTAGGTATTTTTGTCTCTTCAAACAGCGGACCCTCTTAATTAGCTAACTGGTTTAAAGCCTCGTAAAAAATTAAGAGACATGAGAGAGCTTTCTCTGATTCCGAATTCAAGAATTCTCGAACGCCTTCGTCGAAAAGTCAAAAGAAATTGGGTAGAAAAGTAAGGATAAAAAGTAAGAGCCAAATGTTACTCGTGTTCGAAACTTCGCAAAATTCTCTCAGTTTCTCAGACGGTCATAAAATCGTAAACTTCCTTTCGCTGTAAACTTTTAAAAAATTGGAATTTTATCCACAAAATAACGTAAATTTGGCACCGTAGTGCGAGTAAGGTTTTCCTTCAAACCTAGCATTTTTCTTTATGTTTCACCAGATTATACTTAAAGACCACGAAGTCAGACAACAGTTTTTCATTTATAATTTTCGTTTTTTGTTAGTGTTCACTTGCATTGAAATATGAGCTTAGGCTTTTGCGATATCAAGGAATGGTGTTAAAGTCAAGGGTTGATGTAAATAATTTTGCATCCAAGATTAAGATGTCGACATGTTAAAAATTTGAACTTATCCTTTCGTGATTACGTCTCAACTAGTATTCCAGGTAACATTATAGCTCGTAGAAAATGTTCGTGAGCTGAATTCATTTACGCTTTTAATTCACATGAAACGAAAAAGACTTTTTCCAAATTCAAATAGATGAAGATCATGATTTTATTGGCACTCTGGAAACGCGCCAGCCACACATATTGTGTATTCATCTGTTAGAAAATATTTCCATATAAACGCCCAAGTCCACATCGTAAGTCCGTTATTGTGCCCACGAATAACTACATCGGCTCTGCTGCTACATCTCACACATAATGAAGGGCAAAGTACCAACAACATTTACCAGTGTTTTTCACGTACTTAGAGCTTATCAGAACTTTTCGACGGGATATTATGACATTATTATACGAGATATTATTTGCATTTTACTATGATCTTCAGTTGGGAATGAAAAAATAACTTTGTACAAGAAGTTTGAAAGCAAGAATTTTGTGTTTTCAACATATTATTTCATTTAATAATGCTCTGACGCGTATCTGAAAGGGAAATATCCGATATTATTTTATATTGAATTTTTTTTTAGTCTTATTAACTGCACATGAGACCATAAAACAATGTACTCGCATTTGAGCATTTCAGTACGAAGAGATTGCTCTGAAGAGAATATTAAGCCCTGAACATTGCCGTTGGAATTTTTATTCTTGATTTTCCCTTCAGAAGCAGCTAAGATCTCGGTAATACACGCTGCAATATTTGATAAACTCGACATCCAAATCATTCAACAAAGCACCTATTCGTTGTTTTCATGCCCTTCACTGGTTACAAATTGCTAACCCTTTCTTAGGCTGAGTAAAAGTTCTTAAGTTCTTAGTCTTCTCTTAAAAGGCGGTGTGTCCGTGCAGTATCTTACTTATTGACGTTTAGAAATTTTTTGTCTATACCACTTCAGCGCTATCCGGAAACCAGTAATCTGTGTTCATTGTCATAACGGCACAAAAATTAATTCTTGAGAAATTGTCAGTAGGTTAGCATACAATGCTGAGGCGTAATGTATTGAAGCGTATATTGCGCTTTCGCGCTTTGTTTTGGCAACCAAGAATATCGATAGCAGTGCAACAGCTTTAAGTGAAACCATTACTTTCAATGCTTTCCACCCTATAGACTCCATGAAACGCTACACGTTCATCAGCCACTCTATTGACCCATTAAGACCATTAGCTCATTATCGGGGCCATTATCTCATTACACCGCTGCACAACTTCTCGTAAGTTCAGCGTTTTACTTCCAAAAATAAATTATCACTTTTGATCGAGAGTTTTTTCTTGGTAAGGGCGGGGCGTTTTTGTTTTTCATCTCAAAGAAGTTCGAAGTTTAGGTAGTAAAGAAGTGCTTTAATAATTAGGTTGGGCGGATTTTTCGGCAGGGAGTTTGGGTACCCAGAGGAAGAGTTTTTACCGTGACTTGGACCTGAACCGTCAAGCAGCCGAAAGGCAATTCTAGTCTTTGTTTTTGTTGCAGTCCTCGTAGGTGGTCACTCGCTAAGGTTCCTGGTCATTATTGGCTGTTCATTTGCCAGAACGTTTGATAGCATTCACTAACGGTGGAAATGACTTGTAAAGCGCCGAGTAAATACCCTATAAAGTTCATGAATTAACCCATTTCAGAATATGTTTACAACTTGGTCCCTATAGGCGAGTGTCGCAGTTTTTAGGAGAATAAAATGTGATTTTAACTCAAAGTGTTTAATTTCCTCCGGTGCTCAAGCAACAAAATATACTGTGACATATGTTAGTTCTTAGGTTCTTTTCATGACATTTACATAATATCTATTGACCACATAGGTCTTCCTCGAGATTAGATGTGTCAAATTGAAATTATTGTTACATGCCGATATCAACCAGCACTACATTGCTATCTTCAAGAATCAGCTCTTCTTTCACCATTCTAAGTCATCTAGATCAAACTTCAGGGAAAATTTTTCGTCCATTCCCAAAAATGGTGAGTTTCACTTCTACACGCCACAAAACGCTGTGTTTTATAGAATCATCAAAAGCGAATCACTGCGGGCTCGATTTGGCCGCCAGCAGCGCGGTGCAGCGGCTCCGAGAGTTGATGTTCCTACCAAGTTTGTGTGGGGTGGATTGCGCACACAGCTTGACAAAAGCTCGGCTTCACTATTGTGCGACTCATTAAAGATATATAATGGGAGACAGTCATATTGAATTTCAGTCCCTATTGAATTTCAACAGAAATTTATTCACGTTACTTCCTCAAGACTGGCTCCATATGGTTCCATAGGCTGCTTATGCTCTGTCAACATTCCAATACATGAAGCAGTCCCAGTGGCGAGTAAAGTGATGCAGATCCCTTTAAACTCACGTTCTTCAAATTGTGAAGAGTGATTAATCTCGCGAGGCTGCTCTGTTAAAATGCAATACTTTCAACATACATTTCTTCGATAGTTGTTGACAGTCTTGCGCATGGAAGACCTGCTAGAAAACCTATTGGGGGACACAAATTACATTGCAGTGACTAATAATGTTCAAGATCTTTAACTTAGGACCATTATGATTAATCGAATATCATGTGCAAAGTAAGCTGGAAAATTCACGGAGTTTTTCCAAAATAAATTCTTAGTCAGCGTATATAGCACTTATAATTGCACGTTTGCGTTCGTAAGCAACGAACATGACTAATTCTTGTAGACTAGAGCTCAGTAATACATATTGTGATGAGGCTCATTGTGATGTTTTATTGTGATCTGATATAATACATATTGTGATGAGGCTCGGTGTGATGTTTTATTTTATTTTATTGTGATGTGATATGATATACATTGTGATGAGGCTCTGTGTGATGTTTTATCATGATTTGATATAATACATATTGTGATGAGGCTCCTTGCGATGAATTATTGTGATGTGATATAATACATATTGTGATGAGGCTCTGTATGATGTTTTATAATGGTGTTTTATTTTATTTTATTGTGCTGTGAAATGATACACATTGTGATGAGGCTCTGTGTGATGTTTATTGTGATGTTTTATTTTACTTTATGGTGATGTTTTATTGTGATGTGATATAATACATATTGCGATGAAGCTCTGTGTGGTGCTTCTCATCGTCGTGTGACGTATCCTCTCATTGTGTGACGTGTCCTTCTTTGTGTGACGTGTCCTCTCATTGTGTGACGTGTCCTTGTAGTGTGTGACGTGTCCTCTCATTGTGTGACGTGTCCTTGTATTGTGTGATGTGTCTTCTCATTGTGTGACGCATCCTTTCATTGTGTGACGTGTACTTGTATTGTGTGACGTGTCCTCTCATTGTGTGACGCATCCTCTCATTGTGTGACGCATCCTCTCATTGTGTGACGTGTACTTGTATTGTGTGACGTGTCCTCTCATTGTGTGACGTGTCCTTGTATTGTGTGACGTGTCCTCTCATTATGTGACGTGTCCTTGTATTGTGTGATGTGTCCTCTCATTATGTGACGTGTCCTTGTATTGTGTGATATGTCCTCTTATTGTGTGACGTGTCCTTGTATTGTGTGACGTGTCCTTGTATTGTGTGACGTGTCCTTGTATTGTGTGACGTGTCCTCTCATTGTGTGACGTGTCCTTGTATTGTGTGACGTGTCCTTGTATTGTGTGAAGTGTCCTCTCATTGTGTGACGTGTCCTTGTTTTGTGTGACGTGTCTTCTCATTGTGTGACGCATCCTCTCATTGTGTGACGTGTACTTGTATTGTGTAACGTGTCCTCTCATTGTGTGACGCATCCTCTCATTGTGTGACGCATCCTCTCACTGTGTGACGTGTTCGTTCACTGCGTGACGTGTCCTCTCATTATGTGACGTGTCCTTGTATTGTGTGACGTGTCCTCTCATTATGTGACGTGTCCTTGTATTGTGTGATGTGTCCTCTCATTGTGTGACGTGTCCTCTCATTGTGTGACGCATCCTCTCATTGTGTGACGCATCCTCTCATTGTGTGACATGTCCTCTCATTATGTGACGTGTCCTCTCATTATGTGACGTGTCCTTGTATTGTGTGATGTGTCCTCTCATTATGTGACGTGTCCTTGTATTGTGTGATGTGTCCTCTTATTGTGTGACGTGTCTTATCATTGTGTGGCGTGTCGTCTCGTTGTGTGACGTGTCCTTGTATTGTGTGACGTGTCCTTGTATTGTGTGACGTGTCCTCTCATTGTGTGACGTGTCCTTGTATTGTGTGACGAGTCCTTGTATTGTGTGACGTGTGATGTGACTCATTGTGTGACGTGTCCTATGATTGTACCGTGTATCCTAGGTAGATGTCTCCTAAATGATGAGTATTTATTTTTTACGGGTTTTTATGCTGTGGAATATGTCTAGTCCTGTTAAAATGAGGAGTGATTAGCTAATTCTTAGCACCATGTGATCTTCTAGTATTTCTATGCTATCAATCTCTATTACGTACCACGATGTATAGTATAGTGTAGTTTATGAATAAGCCCTTGTATAGAATATGGTTCATATCATTTTCTAATAATGTTTTTTGTGAAAAGAATGCCTTTGTTATTCGTTAAGGTGGAACAATTTCAATATCATCAAGAATGCTTTAATAATCTATCAGGTTTGGCTTCGTTTTCAGTTTTTGTTAAGGTTAAAAAATCGCTGAAAAGCAAGGCGACTCGACTTATTTTTTTGTCGTTTTCCTGCAGCTCGCCTCAGTTGATGCCAGGGAGCCCCACGCAGTGCGGGCAGATGGAGATCTGAAGAAGGGGGAGGAATTTTCCCCCACGGCGCGTGACAGGGAAGTCAAAGCTCAGTCCACTTTGATGTACAAAGTGCAGTGAGCGCAGCGCTAATTCTGCTTCGTTATCATTCATTAACAAACATTAGGGCGCGAGGCTCGAGGCAGCGTATGCCGGCCAACCTGCACACAAGCGCAACTGCACGCGATCGCCGCGCGTCGATCGCCTCACGTCGGGCGCTTGCGCTCAGCTCCAGGGAAAAGCCATCGGAATAATTATGAGCTCGTTTTGTTGGATGTGCAGGTGAATGAGTCAGCCGAGCTTGAATATGTTTTAAATTTGTTCGTTAACATCAATGGTAACGGCTGTTGGATGATTTTTTGTTGCCTTTATTGGAAATAGTGGAAGATGCTAAACCAGAAGTATTTTATTATGAAAATATTTTGTTATCACTTATATTGTTTAGGGACATTTTCAGTTTGGTAGTTTATAATTTCTTTCCTCCTGGTAGAATGCCGCTGAAGCCTTGTTACTTATATGGCTCACAACACTAATTTTGCTGCCGATTAAATATTCAATTTACTTCCAAGCCTTGCCTTCAAAAATATGTTTGCTCCTTGCAAATAAATGTTACAAATCATTTACGTTCAATTAAGACTTTCAGTCGCCCTGCAGAAGCTCTCTATACTCCTCATCGCTGTATGAGGAACGATTGAAAGAATGCTATGAATTGAACACCAGAAACCAAATAAAAAATTCGAGGAAACTTGCTAATTCGAAGAGCAAAAGCACTCAAATAATTTTGATCTGAATTCAATCTACTGCAATGGTGAAGTGTGCGTTTGCGTTAATATTAATTCAAATGTAGTGTATCAGTGCGCAAGTTTGTCTCTTTCTCTATGAGGAATTAAACAGAAGGTCTAACAGAACAAGCTTACAAATTACACGAGATACAAACTTTCAACTTTGTTGGAAATGTAATAATTATTTTCGGTATTAGAAAATGATCAAAGAATTACTGATTAATTGATGTCTATTTATGAAAAGAAAATCGATTCATTTACAATGATTTTTAGGTCCTGCATGAGACGAATTCATCCATTATGGAACATGTTTACTATTGAAGATAATTTACTTAAATAACTCCAGTAAGTCTAGCGGGAGTAGCAATTCAGTCAGCCTTGTGTGGCAATTTGTCGTTTCTGACGCTCGTGAGTATGTCATGACAGCATTATTTAGGTAATTAATTGCATGTTCAGTTAGCAACGAAATTATTCGTACACCCCTCGTCATTCAAAACTTTCTAGAATTACTCAAAAACTATGGTTGCCACAGGCATAAGATTTTCACAGGGTGTGAAGCACATTTTAGTGACAATAATACGAAGTTTCTAGAACAAAAAAATATTTTTGAAAGATTTAACAAGCTGAACTTCAGAAACACGATAAGACAAAAATTATTCATACAGTTACTAGTATAACACTTTATTGAGGTGAATCTACCATTTGAGTACATTTTTAATAATCAATAGCGTGACCTTTCATCTTCATAACATTTAAAAGCCTTTATTATAGTATTTGACAAGCTTTTCCGGAGTTTCAGATGAAATATTGTTCCATTCTTCATTGGAGATGCGTTTCGATTCCCGAAGATTTTTTGGAGCGCTCCTGTTGATGACTTTTAATTAGGGCCACAAATTGTCAATGAGATTGAGATCAGGACTCATCGAAGGCCATAGCAGCACATTTTTCTTATTTCTTTGGAGCTAGTTGTAGACTTGGCCGTGTGCTTTGGGTCATTGTCTTGTTGAAATACCCACCGCCTTCCAAGTCCCAAACTATTAGCTGAAACCTTCAGGTTTTTGTCCAAAATAGAAATATAGTCATCAGAGTTCATCTTTCATTCAATTGCAACCAATTTTCCAGTACCCAATGCAGCAAAACAACCCCAAAGCATCAGTGATCCACCTCCGTGTTTAACTGTTGGCACAGTGTTCTTCGGCAGGAAAGCTTCACCATTCTTACTCCACACCTTGTTCACGTCATTGTGCCCACAAAGCTCGATGTTGATTTCATCACTCCACAATACTCTCTCCCCAAAGCCTCTGTCCTTATCCAAGTGTGACTTAGCAAAGTTCAAGCGAGCAGCAACATAACATGATTTGGGGAGTCCTTCGAGGTCGGCGTCTGTGTAGGCCTTCCTTGTTCTTTCCGTGAAGGCATCGAGGGTTCGAATCCCGGCTCTGGGTGGCGATTTTTTCCGTTTGGTTTAGGAGAAAACTTCAAAGCACAATACCCCACTCTACCCAGGTGTCTGAAATGGGTACCGGTCTTGACTGGTCAAGCAGCTTCCACGGCATACAGAACGACGCCAGTCACAAATACAAAGAAGCATCCGGGTTCCCATGCAAAATTGATTGCATAGTAGAAATCAAAAGTTTACTGATGATTTGCTTAATAAGTGCACTTTGTGACTGCCCCTCCTTAAAAAAAAGGTTTCAACATTTCCCTCGAAATATTGGGTAATGAGAGATTTATCGTGGAATTGTAAATCTTCTGCTTCACCATTATAGCAATAAATGCAAATTGAGTGGGTATGTATTCACTTTTTCAGCACAACTAGGCCTCTGAATATTAATTTCAATTGGTATTTTCAGATGATGCTGTGTATGGACATCATGTCCGTGTGAAGTGCGTCTTGATGTTTTGCATGG
The DNA here is from genome assembly GCA_014220935.1 of Platorchestia sp. MABIK. Classification (NCBI taxonomy): domain Eukaryota; kingdom Metazoa; phylum Arthropoda; class Malacostraca; order Amphipoda; family Talitridae; genus Platorchestia; species Platorchestia sp. MABIK. The sequence continues at coordinate 62,873 of JACJUY010001050.1, read as the reverse complement.
CATCATATCGGACCCCTCAAATTTTTCCGCTCACAGAGTGGATATCTATGCTGTTCAATTCATTGGATCAACAGTGCCATGACTCTGCATGCGCTATTTCTGCATGATTGGCTTAGGTGAGTTGATACTATTAAAGCTTTTGCATTTTCATTTATGTTGCCATCTATTTATATGACATTAAAACTTCTGTTCTGTTCCGCTATACCAGTCATTTTGGACTGTAATACACTGGAGTTAGAGTACTTAAAGAAAATGCAAAGCATAATTTCAGTCTTAGTTTCATATTTTAAAGTTTTTCTCACACTCAGATTGTAGAAATGGGGCTAAAAAACAAATTTCATCGTCGAAGAGCTCCAGAGAAGACTGTCAAATGCCATAGCGATCATCATCATGAATAAAGAGCGAGAAATTAATTAAGAATAGCCGTACAGATCATCTGTTGCTCCAAGTTTCTGCCCCTGAACAAATCAAGTAGAAGTTTTTAATGTGACTAGTCGGAAGATTGTGTAACTTCTGAGAGTGTGGGCAAAACCTGACTTAGACAGGGATATGTTGGGTAAAACAGACAGGGGATATATATGTGGGGTTAAATAGACGGGACTTGTGTCGTAAAACAGACGGAATATGTGAGGTAAAAATGACAGGAAATGTGAAATTAAACACACAGGACATGCAGTATTGAGGTAAAAAATAAACTGGGGATTTGTGGGGTAAAACAGACGGGGCAAATATGGGCACAACATGTATAGTAGGCATGTGAGAAAAACACATGGAGGACATGTGGGCAAAACACATGGAGGACATGTGGGCAAAACACATGGAGGACATGTGGGCAAAACACATGGAAGACATGTGGGCAAAACACATGGAAGACATGTGGGCAAAACACATGGAGGGCATGTGGGCAAAACACATGGAGGACATGTGGGCAAAACATATGGAGGACATGTGGGCAAAACACATGGAGGACATGTGGGCAAAACACATGGAAGACATGTGGGCAAAACACGTTGGGAACATTTGGGCATAACCTGGGTTACCCAGTGGTTTGCCCAGCAAATACCCTTGTAAATCCCACCTGGGCATTTTTTCCAAAAAACCACATAGGCCCCACATGGGCCAACCACATTGGCCCCACATGGGGCCCACGACAGATTCTGCTTGGGACGCGCCATCGATAAATCGAGTTTGGTAATTCACAGAAATGCTCACTGCTGGATCGAAAACGGACATGCAATTGCCCTGACATTTCCTTCAATGCGTAAATTCAGACGATATTGCCGTTACTTTTTCCACACCTCCTCTTGCTGGTAAATTTTCTCAGACACAAGCTTTCAAGAGTTTATGCTGTGATTACGTGGAAAACGAGTGTGTGGATGTAGTCGGATGCTATTTCAGGCTTCAATTACACTTTTTTCTCCTCTACGGAACTTAAATGCAGCAGAAACCTAATGATTGGATTATTCGCCCGAATATTTGTGCGATCGACATATTGATGCGACAATTTAAATCCTTCCATCAATTTTAAGCTTGTTGGACGTTTATCTGTACTTTCGTACATTGTTTGATGAGTTGACAACGAAAATTTGATTATTCTGTAGTGATTAAATCTGTTTTAACTGAATTTTTTTCAGATGGCACAGATGCCATTAGTCAGTATCTGAATGTGAATTTTAAACAAAACGAATGACGTACTGGAACTACGTCAAAATCTCCATCATGGTTGCTAGCAATTAATTCATAGGCCTATAATTTTCTAAGGCGAATGTGCTTCGATCTGTTAGCAATTTCCACCAATATGAAGGACAAAAGACTTTAAATTTATTTTGTTGAAGTTATACAGAATACAGGCGACAAAAAATCACTGCAGCAAGCTAGAGTCAAACGAGTTTTAAAGTTATTAAAACTGTTTTGTGAGAAGCTGCATTCAGTCCTTGCCTAGTGAAAAAAAAAAGTTGAACGCAAAGTATACATCCCAAAGAAGAAGAATTAAGTATGAAACACACAATCGAACAAAAACTACGATTGCAATGGAACTAATTCAAAGGTCTTTATAGTCAAGGATGATCAGACTGGCCTTTTGCAGGCTAATATTTTGAAGTTTTATTCGAACAAAGTTCAAGTTCAACAATTTTGGCCAGAAAAAGGCATCTCATCGAAAACTCTGGTGCTTACATTAAATAGCGCAAAGAGAGTCAGTCATCCGCGGAAAAAGAGAAATATTAATTTTTGATTGGAGTTGTTGACCGATGCCGTCAATTTCCATTGAGCCCCAAATTAATTCTGTTATTATATAGGAAGGCGTTGAAGATCAATAATGCTAATAAAAAACGTGTCTCAAATAAAAATTATGGCAGGTTTTTCAGCGGTATCCAGACAACGGTTGGAAAGACCGTTGGCAGTTGAGAAGTAGTTGAGAGTAGTTGTTGGTCGTCCTGTTCACTTGTTTTGGCAGTCAAAAACTGTTAAATAATTCTCAACTTTCCTGGGAATAATTCGCCAACTACTTCCTTCGCGGTTCTAGACTGCCTCATGCGACTCCAGGCCGACTTTTCCAAATTCACACCGGCCTGCTACCGCTCCACAACGACACGACTATCTCGAATTAATATACATGTTTTGTGGCTCGATATCGACCATGAGCGACTTTATACTGGCCTTCAGCACCTCCATAACGCCCTCGTAATTTGTACGTGTACATACATACATACATTCACACACATACCAGGCCTCTCCTCCTTATGGGATGGTAGACGACAGCAGGCCACACTCAACACACTTAGTCACTAGGAAGCGAGAGAGGCAGCACTGGCCGCACCAGAACTGCCAGGATCATCAGCAGCCCAGCACAACCACCTTCCACAGTCAGGCCCGACAGCCATAGCTAGTTTACCCCGACCGCTGCATTGAGTGCAGCCCCTCACCCCGCACAGGACAGGTCAACCCCATCAAACGCGGGCAAGCTCCCAGTACAGCGTCAAAAATAAAATTACATTCTTATGCACTGCCCCCACTCACTTCTGTCCGCAGCAATCCCTCTCGCCACATTCACAATCAGACCCCTTTCATACAAAGCAAGCTTCACCCCATCCATCCAACTCATCCGTGGTCTACCTCGCACTCCAATACCACTCACTTCCGACACATAAATCTTTTTCACCAGCCGCTCAACATTCATTATTTCAACATGCCCAAACCATCCAAGCACTCTTTCATCCACTCGCCCACTCAGCTTTTTGATAACCCCCGTCTGCCCCCTAACCACCTCATTCCTGATCCTATCTCTTCTTGCCACTCCATACATGCTCCTCAAACACTTCATCTCAAACACATCCATACTCCTCCTCTCAGCTACTCTCAAACCCCAGGACTCTGCTCCATACAATAAAACTGGCACAATCAAACTTTCATACAGTCCCCTCTTAGCATTCACACTCAAACTCCTGCATTCAAAAACTTTCCTTATTGCACCCCAATGTCTTACAGCCTGCACTCACTCGATGTCTCACTTCTACTTCCGTACTATCCTTAACAGCCACATCCGACCCGAGATACCTAAAATGCTCTACCTCTTCTAACACTTCACCATTCATCCTCACATCCAAAGTTCCAAACACTCCGCCTCTTGAACATCTCATCACCTTACTTTTATTCACACCAATCATATTTTCCCGTGGATAATTAACATATGCTATTGTATTTGTTGATATGTACCTAACCGCAACGATCGTTCTTTTATTTAAATGGTTGCTGAAGCTTGAAGTGGTAACAAAGACTGAATTCTCATATTTGTGTATTTCCCGTGAATTGGTCACTTCCAGGCCTAATTGGCTTCTTTTAACTGCCTCTATCCCCACTGCCTACTGCCCTAATTAACTGACCGGGCTGTTAAACTAAAAAAAGGGGCCATTAACATGAATTTTACATATAAAAATCAACTTCTTTTGACATTAACAGTTTTTCATTGCTGAAGCAAGCCGCTGGAAGTTCGAGTCTCAAAATCTTCACTGAAGTAACTCTGTGCACATTTGATGGGCTGCAAGCTCAGGAGCATCATCGTAATCTGTGAGTAGAATAAAAACAGCTTTTTACTCAATCACTCATTCACTCAATCTTTCTGAGGTTCATTATTTGAAAGGAACATTTTAACGATAGATGGAAAATTATTGCATTAGAGGTGTAATAATTACTTTCAATTACTAAATGAACACGTCTTAAACTAAAAATAATCGACTCACTTGAGCCAGCTACAGGGAATGACGTAACTTGGACTGACCAACTGCTCACATTTTGGCACGACGGGGGCGGTTTCTGAGTCACTACGTCCGACTTCCTAATCTCTGCTGTCCTTTAGCGCCCTTGTGATAGTTTTGGAAGCAACAAAAAACTGTACGTAAATACAGATAGGATGTCCGTATCTGTGATCAATGATCAAAACACTAAAGAAAATACATCACTCTATGTTATTTGTTTCACAATAGCAATGGTGTAAAATAGTCGCTCGCTATGAAGGCTTGATCAAATACGAGAATTCCATATTTTCCATTCCGTAATCAGTTTTCTATTTTACTAGACAACTTTGACCATTGAGTTTGACCTAACTCATCACGGGATGAACATGTCAATAATATGTGGAAAAATAGTCGAGTCGAATTGATTGCAAGATTATTAACCAAAACTTCTCATCAAATTTAACGACTAACTCTGAAAGTAATTCAAAATAATTGAACTTGAACCGCATTGAACGCTCTGTACCATTGGCGGATTTCACTCTTCTCCGTATGCATGCTTGCACGTTGGCTGAGTTTTGTACTGAAGAGTAAAACTTTAATGAAAATTTAAGGCAATCAAAGGCATTCAGAAAACCGTAATACCAATTCAATTCTCATTTCCTATAAGTTCCATTCCACACGATACGTAATGTGCGTTTTACAAACCTAATTCCTCGAACTGAACCCTCAGACTTTCATATCATACCCTCATATATTCGCTAATTACCCGACGCTAAGTATTTGATCATAAAATATAATGTAAGATCATCTGTTCTTCGCTTCGATAAGTATCTCATGCTCCATTCCATCACATGAACAGTGTCACGTTCTGGAACTGAAAATAAGCGAGCATTTACATAAATGGAGTACGACTTACGATAGAGAAATTGTCACAGCGTCTTAACGTCCTTCCTTACGGGTGTAAAGCGAGCGTCATGTGTTGAAAGGGGATTTAAATCCTTGATAGGGGAAGTAGATTGATGCGGAGAAATGAAAGAGGAAAGATACACAGAAATAGAAATAAAAGATGGAGAGAAATGAGAAACAGAGTGATCTGCCTTCGAAGCATTTGTTTGATCAACATGTGGAAAATGGCGATTTACTGAAAGATTCAATTACTTTATTTATGGTAAGCACGAGAGTTAAGTGAAAAAATGTGCGTGTACGCGCATAAGAGCACAACCCAATAATTATTATTTTCACACACAATAACAGAACACCTGACGGTCACATTTTTCTTGCATAACATCCGTAACACCTCTTCGCCTTTAACTTATCTCAAAAATAAGATCATTTATTTCACTCTGCACCTCACCCCTCAAGGCATTCCTACTTTCAAGTTTGGCTCGCCCTTAGTTGCCTCTGACCGATTTCCCGAAACTTTTTGAATCAAACATTTCTAACTTTTCTGTAGTCTTAATCCTTTCTCGCCCGTCGTCACCTCTGGCAGACTACTCCTAGGCTTAAAGTCACGCACTTCGAAGTAGTATTCTCCCTCGTCTTCGACCTTACCGGCAAAAATTAGCTGCCGAAATATATGACCCCCTTGAATATCGCCCAATAGCTGCAACGTCGTGCACTGTATACGCCGCGAGAGTTTTTTCGACACGCCCAAGATTTTTACGAAATTTTCGGGCGGCTTTTTTTTTTCGTGCAGCGCTTACGTGTTTTTCGAGATTTTCCCTGCTGCACTTTTTACTGCACCCATCCTGCTTCCCGTTTAACCAATCTTCAGCTCCTCATGGTGTCAATTCGTTGCACAACAGTACGCAACACTTTCAGGCTTTACTTTACCGAAGTAGAACCCTCAGTTGTTAAACGCCAGCTTATTTACCCCAACGCCACCACTGTTTTCGATCATTTTCGACAGACTGGCGCTCCTCAAGCGTCCCTCTAGCTAGATTCCATCTCATCAGTATCTAAATTTTAAAAGCATATCTATCACCCTTATCTTTTAGTGTTGTGAACCACTCAAATTTAGAATGAAATTTGTATAACTCACATTTAAAAGTCCAATTATACCCACATAGTCGGTTAAGGAAGCTTTGCCATCCTTCACGTCTCAAAGCTACCCCCATCATAAATTCCCTTCGTAATGAAGTAACAACATTCCTTTCTCCTCTTTCTCTGCGTAGTACTACATTCGTTCTAAGCAACGACGTTTTTCCCCGCACTTTTGCAATAGTTTCATTACACAATTTCAAATCTTTTTCAGGGTAGGGTGTTCATAACTTTTTGCCTGATTGATTTCCCCCAACGATAGTTTCATTTCAGGAGAGAAAGAGTTGAACCAATTGATAACCTACTCTCCTGTTAGCCAGCGTAAATTGTTTATGCGTAGGCTAACAATCATCTACCATTCGTCACTTTCATATATTGATAAAAATTATTTTCCTGGAGTATAAGTCTTTAACTGCAGCAGTTTTTACTCATCTTCAAGATCATAGGTCCATAAGAGACTGACGGAAGCCCCTCAATATCAATTTGGGACGCCGGTGCAAGGCCATCTCAAACTCGTCAGTTTAGGACTAAGACGAGATGCTAAGCTCCGGTATTTGCTCATTATCTTCGGCAGCAGCATAATTAGCTCAATAGGAGTAGCCTGCTCCTAGCAGCTGCGCCCTTGAAATTACAGTCAATCTGATGATCTTATAAATTACTTACCTTACAGAGCCCTCAGTGCTTGACGCTCTCTCGATGAAAAAGTACGATTATTAGACCGAGGTTAGAAACGGTTGAAGTTACTGCGTAGTTTCATTTTGTTGTAAAATATCGTCTTCTAATACAGTACTCGGTCTTAAAACTTTTTTCACTTTTCAATATTCTTAAACTGAATTATGTGAATCATGAAATGAAATATTAATACCGATCGGTCACAGACAAATGTTAAAAAACGCGACTGATTTTACACCATAGAGACCTTTGAGAGCTTTAAAAACTTGAAATGGATGAACATCGACTTTTCCACAACGTAAAATCATCCTTGAGAATGGTCCGGACTAGAAAAAGAAAATTGAAATGCTCAAGCTCGCTTTTAAAAAGAGATTCTTAGATCTAAACAGGGCTTGAATTTTTTTCAATGATTCATTTTAGATTTATTGAGCGCACTAGGGCTTCGTACGCATGACGAACCGTGAATGCAGGACGTAGATTGTGCAGAAATAAAAATAATCATTCAATATAAGACCTGTAATACCACGCAAACTGAGATCATAAATGTATCAAAATAAAAGCGAAATGTTTAAATATATACAGGTTACTAATAATATGACTGAATATCTACAATCTAGTTTATAATTTGAAAAAACGACATCTTGAGAACAGAGCATCATGCTTCCTTTAAGAAAACAATGTTCGTACTCTACTTTTTGAAAGAAACTGATCTCTGAATAAAATATTTGTAGGTAGATTCAAATTTAATCACTCTAAGGAGAATTTTTGCCGTTAGTATTCTGTGCATTTCAAAAAGTTGGGATATTTTCAATTTTTTTTGGTGCCATAAAATCGGAGTTATCAGAAAGAATCTAACATGAGTTCGACTGCACTCAAAATGGTCGAACTTAAACACCAGTGAACGCTCTGCTGTCTTTACAGATGACTCACTACTTAACTTCTGCATGCATATTGATAAGTTTTGCATTGAAGTGTTAAATTTTGCGCAAAATTCATAGAAAAATTTCTTGAGTGAGGCAATACTTGTAATTTTCTCAGATCAATATAATAAAATTGAGACACAAGTATTGGTTGATCAAAGACAAAGAAATTTTACAACGAAGAAATGATCGAGAGCCTCACATGAACAAAAACATGACTGGTTTTAGGGCTTTTTCGAATATTCTCAGGGTTTTCATTACTTTTTGCCGGATTGTTTTTCTACGATAGTATCATCTCAATAGAAGAATAGTTAAATCAACTGGTAACAGGAGAAGTTACAAGTATTCTGATTAGTCGGCCATCAGAGAAGATTCTTAGTCGTCCCCTAATATTCTTCAATGACACTAACGCTACGTTCATAAACATTCAACGGAAACTTTACACAGTAACTTCCTCTACCGAAATGATTCTATTCTTAAGAAAAAACAATCACGCAAAAAATCATAAACGCATTGAAAATAGTTCATACCAGGTCAAAACATTTTTAGCTTGAATCCATCAATCAAATTAAATCGATCAGCATTGTTCATTAAATTGAAATGTTTAATTATTTTTAGGGTAGTTTTTTAAGCTGATTTCGAACCTGAAAATCGGTTTATTCTACCACGTCAAGTTCTAGAAATATTAACGAAAATTAAATTTCACGAAACACAGAGTTCATCAAATTTTTTTCACCCCCACGTTATTATAGGAATCAGTTTTGGTTATTCTTAAGGTACAATACTATCTTCGTGTGTGAAAATAGTTATACTTAGGTCATGTGTTAAAGCATTTAAGGCAGAGCATTAATAACCTTTCACATGTTTCCTTTTTATTTTCAGTTTAAGGTGAAATTATGGCATCTAGAGGTTGCATAAATTCAACGGGTCTGTATACTTGTTTTACTGGAGACTGGGAAATCCCTGGTACCACAGTTCACGTGTCTGACATATGCATGCAACTTTAAGCGGTTGGATAAGGAAGGCGAAGAGGAACAATAATATTATAGGCATTTGAAGTTTCTGTGTTACGGAGTGAGTCAAGTAACCACACCACTTTCCTAAATGAATTCGACAAGATTCTGAAAGTTGTCCCATACCAATAGTACGTACAGAATGTACAGCTGATGAAGAAGCGCGGTAAGAAAGTTCACTTTCATCTTCCAGCAGCGTATTCGACCCTGACTACCAGTCTGGAAAATGTGTTTATTTAATGAACAATGCTGATCTGATCTTTCTAACCTCGCACAGGACCTGCCCTAACTAAGGTGCGGTTCACGCCTTAAAGAATTCAATTTCCTTACACCGGGTACAACTACATCACATTTTCGTTACGGACACGAAGAGCGTGTGAAATTCTTTGCAATGAGTGACATTTGCTACAGTTCAGCTTTAAAGGTCTGATGTCAAGCCTAAGGGTGGAACACAACATTGAAGCATAGCGATTGCTCATCGACTCATCTACAATGAGTTTGAGAGCAGTATTATTACACATTGGAAACAAATATACATCAGTCACGGTTGGAAATTGTATAAACCTCGAAACATGTGAAACTATGTTCGCTATATATACCTCTTAAAAAATACGTCATCACGAGTGTAAATTGTGTTCTTTGAGTGATTTGAAAGTTATCACCTTTCTCCTGTGAATGCAGACAAGGTACACCAATTACTGCAGTTTTATCTGCGAGTGAGACAGTAGAGATAGAAAGCAACATTACATGAAAAAGAGTTGGTCAATTAGAAACAGAATGCAGCTATAGTAAATAAATGTGTCCTTCGGATGCCCATGATCGACCGTGATAAAATACTTATGCCACCTCTTCTTATCAAGCTGGGGTTCATGAAGAATTTCGTGAAGGCAGTAGACAACGACTCATGAACTTTTCGGTGCCTGCATGCGCAACGAGTTTCCAGAGTTGAGTTATGCGAAAGGGAAAGAAGGTGTGTTCATAGGTTTAGAAATAAGGAAGTTAATTGCTGACACACACTTCCAAGACTTCCTGAATTATAGTGAAAGAAATGCATGGGTAGCATTCTAATCAATAGTAGCCAATTTCCCTATAAATTATTCATTTACTGACCACGCTAATGTAGTGCGTACAACAGTTGAGTGTCAATCTGTCCCTCAAAATTCATCTCCTCGACTCACATCTTGACTTCTCCCCCGATCACCTTGGTTCAGGCAGTGACGAAGACGGTGAACATTTTTCCCAGGACATTTCGGTGATGCGTGGAGTCTCGGTAATAAGGTCGATGGAGTGCAACAATGTTGGCTGACCACCGCAGGGCACGTCAGAGGGACACACCAAACGCTCAGCACAAACCCAAGTTTCCGGTCAAGAAAATCAAAGTTCCACAAGGATCTGTCTTTGGGCCTCTACGATTTCTGGTTTTTATCAATGATATTATAAAATCTATATCATTTTTCAAATTCATACTTTTTGCCGATGACAGTACGCTTTCTGTGGTTCTTCCGAACCAAAATCCCGCGATGATTGCGGGGAGTATAAATAATGAACTCCATAAGGTTTCATTGTGGCTTAAAGCTAATAAAATAATCCTTAATATCGATAAAACAAAATATATTACATTCTCATGCAAGAAAAATATATATCTCCCACGCATTAAAATTGAAGAAATCAACTCATGTAAGTTCTTGGGCATCATAATAGATAAACATCTGACTTTCAAAGAGCACATCGCTCATATTAGTTCTAAATTATCAAAATCCATCAGAATCCTAAATGAAGTTAAAAATTTCCTGCCTGAAACAGATTAACAAATGCTCTACCGAACGCTCATTTCACCATACCTGCAATGCAGAATAGAAGCATGGCACGGAACTGATACAACCAAAGTAATTTTTATTCTGCAAAAAAGAGCCATCAGAGCGGTAAAGAATCTAAAATATAATGCTCACACAAATGATTCATTCCAAAATTTACAAATACTTAAACTTTCGGATCTCTACAAAATCTCCATTTGTAATTTCATTTGCAAAACACTAACAAATGATGGCGACAATAGCCTAAAACAATTCTTAACTGCGCAAACTTGTCATCACGACCATTTAACCCGAAATATAAGTAAATTCATGCTTCCTTATCATTTAAAGGCCCGGTCGCAACACAGTATCCTCTTCGTTGGAACTAAAACTTGGAACTCAATACCTGCGGAGATCCGTGAAAGTTATTCTTATAAGGTATTCAAAAGAAATCTTGAGCCTTACTCAAGAATACCAGTCAGAATACTAGTCGTGTAGGATCCCCAAGTCAAATTATGTCTCCTACGTGACTGGTCCTAATATTGTAATTTGCCATGGGTAATATCGCCGATCTTCAGTCAGCTCTTAAATCGTTTATCGAATATACTGTTAAATATAGTCCATATGACCTACATTGTAAAATGAAGCATCTAATATCGAGTTAATTATCTCGTTGATCAGTCTAATGCGAAACCATGTTAAGTGAATTACGTTGAACATTATTGTACACCTTAGAATAACGTTGATGGTAGGATGCCCCAGAAATCGCTGAACTTGTTCGGGCCCACAGGTAGCTATACTTAAATTTGACCATTGTACTAGACTTAAGATACATTCTACCTCTGTATCACCTGTGGTAAATAAATTATTTACATGTATTCCGCGTGCACGTACCACAATTTGAAAATTTTCTCTTAGCGAACATGTTCATTTTTACTCATGTAACAATAAATTGGTCAATAAATTGAAGTCGTACATCTAATAAACAGTGGGTGAAAGAGATTTTCTTCAACTGAATCAGCATGTTTCACTTGTCTCATAACAAGTTTTGGAAACTAAGATATAAAATTTGTTAATCATTGTAATCGGCGTATCTTAGAAAACGGAAATCAATATCATGAACCATGATATCAGGGGTGACTGCTCTGAGGAAGTGATTAATATTCAGAACAATGACAATTTATTTAACTTCAACTTCAAGTCGTTACTTTAACTTCATGAGTGAATTTTTTTCTTGGGAATTCGGAAAAATACACTTTTATTACGAATGACAAGAGCAATAGCGCAGGAAAAGTTAATTGTCGCGATGGCGGACATTAGCTCAAGTGAACTTGAGATCTTGCTTTCTGGGCGCTGGCTAATCAAAAGATTCGTAACTTCTCCAAATTGCGAGAATAACTTACGCGTGGCTTACGCTGCTCCCGTTTTAGGCATAGGCTATCTCATTGAAAGATAAAGAAAGAAAGAAAGAAATAAAGATAGAATGAAAGAAAGAAAGGAAGAAAGAAAAACCGTTCATTCCTAAAAAAGTTGACACATGAGATACTTGACAACATATTGGCTTTTGAAAATTTGTTAAGATAAGACGTCCTCAGACAAACGTACCAAACGAGGCGTGCTAATAGACAAACTATACGTGGTCTACTAATAGAAATAACCGTACGAGGTGTACTAATAGACAAACCATACGAGGTGTACTAATAGACAAACCATACAAGGTGTACTAATGTACAAACTATACGAGACGTACTTATAGGCAAACCATACGAGGCGTGCTAATAGATTAACCCTGTCAAGAGTTAATCAAATCGAAAACATCTTTGATTAGTCGGCGCCCAGAAAGCGAGATCTCAAGTTCACTCGAGCTAAATTGCCCGCCATCGCGACAATTAACTTTTCCTCGCTATTACTCTCGTAATTCGTAATAAAAGTGTATTTTTCGAAATTCACAAGAAACAAAATTCACTTATGAAGTTATAGTAACGACTTGAAGTTAAGGTTAAATAAATAGTCCTCATACTGAATAGTAATCATTTTCTCAGAGCAGTCACTCCTGACAACTTGGTTCATGATATTGATTTATCGCAGGGAAATTGAAAGCTCAATATAAAATATCCAAGAGATATTTTTTATTCTAAGAGATGACTGACAACTTATAAATAATTTGAATACTACAAGAGAATTCAACGGAATTCTTAAATTATAAATTGAATCGATGTAAGAAATGACAAAAACAGTCATGGGCGTTGCGATAAGTAAAGCGATAATGCGATACAGCGATAATATCGCTTTAACCAAAAATTTAACGCTTATCGTTTATCGCGAGTTAATAAAAATTTATCGCCTATATTTATCGCTTTCAAATTTCCCCGCGATAAATCCAGTGATAAAGTAAAAGACGGAAAACCGTTGTGGAGGGAGGTTAAAGACTCATTGTTTTGCGGCGAACTGATGCGGCCAGGCGCCTGGCGGCCCGAGCTGCTGTTGTCACCAGGGTTGCCAGATTGGATTTTTAGGCTAAATTTCCAAAATCTGGCTTTTCTCAGTAAAAAATTCTGTCTTTTTTGGGACCTTAGTTGGCTTAGTATGGAAATTTCAATTTGGAAACCCTGGTTGTCACTGTTTCTTTGAAAAGTCTCCCAACCGACCGCATCTGATCTCAGCTCTGTATTCTAAAGTGCTACCAGCGATCCAAAGTTTCTTCGTGTGTTATAACTTATACACACTCAATTCTTATTGTATATTACTTTCTTAACAAAATATCTAGTTTACATACATTAGTTTCATATTTTTTGCGTTTTAAGGTAACCCTTGAGCGTGCCTCCCGTTCGTACGAGCATCGCGTGATTTTGCGTTTTAACTATTCCTCTTCAGAAAATCGTTTAGGTTTTTGCGTTTTATATTGCGTTATTAATTAGCGTCGCGGCGGGCGAGCTTCAGTGTTCCAGAATAGTGAATTTAGTGATTAGTGAGTTTCAAGATATCAGGCAAAAAGACAATGGAGGACTTTTTCCGCTTGAAGGCCAGCAGCAGTGATGTGACTCAGACTTTTCCGGGATTCGGGATCTGTGGACACTCCCACCATCTCCCTCTCGAGCTCCCACATGTCCCTGGACAGTGAGCCAGAGGACAGTTATTGAGGAATATATGGTGCTTTATGTGTGAAAAAGAGGGTTTTAACTGCATAAGTAGCAAAAATAGAGTATGTTGAATTAACTGCAGGATTTATAGTTTATCGCTTTAAGGTATCTTTGAAATTTATCGCTTTATCGTTATAGGACTTAGCGAAAAAAATTACAGCTTGATCGTTATCGCTTTACCGCAAAATTGATCTCTGCCCACCACTGGACAAAAACGCCATACCGAAGCAGATTGAAACACCGTCGTCAATGACTATCATGTATTGAGAAAAGGTTTGTCACAAAGTAATTTATGAAGGACATCGCGCAACACAACACGCACATCTAGAAACGCTTAAACAAACTTACACACAAAATTAAATTCATTGCTTGTTTAACATACGGACAGAAAAAAAATTTTTTCACAATCACTTTAGTTCATTTGTCTGCTTATTTTTTCATTTTTTCTATTTACAGAAACGCCCTCTGGGGTAGTGATAGATCTATTTTTGAATCATTAAGCATGAATAATAAATGCATTTATTTCTGAAATATGGTTCAGTATTTACTAGTCGCAGAGCTTTAGATGAAATGTAATGTATCTTGAGGTTTTGTTTTTACGCAAAAAAGAGAAATAGAAACATAAATATGCATATGTGTGCGTGTGTATGTATGAACATATATATGTGCACTCACACACATAGACACAAATGTATGCGTGCGCACACACACACAGAATATAAAATAAATATTAATAAACATGAAAAACAATCTTGCTCTTGCTACATCTAAAATGACTGTCAAGCTCAGTGTAATTGTAAAAAATGACTTGAAGGGAAAATAAATGAAAGGAAAAATGACTTCGAAAAAGTAAAAATCACCTGGTTTTTAATTTCCTAACAGAAAATTTAAGAAAACTCACTTTACAGTCGAGGAACAACGACTACAAAAAACAAATCGGGTTTCACATCCTCTCGGTATTCTCTGCCACTTCAAACGGGTATGGGTACGTGGGATAAAATGGAGATACAGTGTAATTAAGCCGGATGTAACTTGTCAGCAGCAAAAATTTAAAAATTTTAGGCAGAAACACGTAAACAAACATACACGCAAGATGAAAATTCATAGCTTGTTCAACACACGGACAAAAAGGTAATTTGTTCACGATTCATATGCTCAAATTGCGCTTTATACACGTGCTCATCATAGCCGTTTGGCTAAATGACCCGCCATTCCTTGCAGACGTCAAGGGTTCGAATCCCGGCGGTGTGAGGCGACTTTCTCCGTTGGGTATAGGGGAAAAATTCGAAGCACAATATCACACTCAACCCAGGTGTCTGAAATGGGTACCGGTTTTGAACAGGAAAAACCATCTTGGCGTCTTAGTGTTAGTTATAAGGCATTTGAAAAACCAATGTACAAGGTGATATGTATCAGGCTTGAATTGGAAATAAGATGCCGATGTTTGATGCCGATGTTTGTTTGTTTTTATTTCATTTGTCTAATTCTGTTTTTTATTCTTTTCTATTCATATTAACCCTTTGGGGTAGTGATAGATCTATTTCTGAATCATTTTACAAGTGTAGTAAATTTATTATCTGGATTGTTCTCCCGCAAAAAATAGAAATAGAAGCATATATATATTTATGTATATTTACATACACCTACACACATACACACAGATATATCCATGCAAGTGCATTTGTAGATATATATGCACACACACATACACGCATACTAATATATATACGTATATAAAATGAATATAAGAAAAAAAAACATTAAGAACAATCTTCCTCCTACTACATCGAAAATGACAGTGGATCTTACTGTAATCGTAAGAAATTATTTGGAAGTAAGGAAGCACGTTGGAACGCGACGTGTTTTAAACAACATTATCAAAACCGTTTTAAATGGCAACCAATAACATAGACGTGCTTCCTTAATATCGGAGTTTGTAATACGATCGAGCATAAAATGAAATAATATTCTGGGAAGCTGATGCATGCAATGAGATGACGTTACTGAAAGAACAAATAGCACAATAGGAAATTTGGATAGAAACGTTTCCGTAGAGATGAAAGTTATCAGTGATCAACAGGTTGAGCTTGGCAGTTCAATTAAGTATAACCTGAGTTGCAAGCCTTCACTATAAGTTCATTGTTAAAAAGTTAAGGTTGGCGGCTAGTGAAAGAGTAGTTTTTTAAGGAAAATATAAAAGTGGGGAACATATTAAACGAGTTTTAGGAAGAAACTTCGTAGGTTTAAATTTTGGGCTATTCATTCCTTGCTATCTTTCGATTAAGGGGAAAACTGCTAAAATGTATTTGACGATTCTTAGAAGACAGTATTTCAATCTCAGGAACCATGTTGTCAGGGGCGAATGCTCTGAGCGAATAATCAATGTTCTCAATACTGAACAATGTTTCGGTGGATTTTAAGGAGACGGTCACGGTAGAAAAAAAAGTCTGTCATTTCTGGATGGATTTTTCTGAAATTTCCACGTCAGGTGTGAAATGATTTAGCGATCTCTTTATGATTGAATTGTGTTTTTCGCATCTGCATCAAAAGTTTAAAAAAAAAAAAACCGTCAAAATTGGGGTCCAGGGACTGTTTTTCATGCCGTACAGTTTTGAAGCTACAGAACCGGCAATTCGTTTATAGATAGTTTATTGAGTTCTCTATCGATAAGGGCGATTGAATTTTCAATAATTTTTTTCTTTTGATTTCAGTGATTTTTTGAAAAAATTTCAACACTTTTTTCTCGTTTCTCTTCTTTTATTGTCGCATAATTTTCAAAATAACAAATATTTCAAAAATCGAATCGCCCTTATCGATAGAGTTTGCTAAACTCTAACAAATGATATACTTTCCATTATTGTACTCCAAAAAATGTGGATGAAGAATCATTTTAAAATTGCAAATTGCAGGTGTTGAGGACAGACATTTTTCTAAAAAAAAATTATATTTCCCCTAATTTTCTAACCAAGTCTCTCTTTACGTTTGAACTTTAGGGATTTATAGCCTTTTTTGTTCTCTATTGATTGATATAATTGCCATTCCTGTACTTACAAAACGTTATTTTTTACATTTTCAAATATTTCATTGAATTTTTTTTTTTCAATTTTCAAACTAATATTTGTTTTGTTTCAACTATAGTGCTGTGTAGCTCTTTTTGAGCCTTTTCGAGTGATATATTTGCCATTCCTGTACCTTCAAAACTACGGGAGGCGATTAGATGTTTACACAACAAGCTAATTAGCTGAAAACTCAAAGCAGCCGGACTCAAAACAAACACTAGTTACATCATCATAATTTATCACTGAGTGTTAGAATGTTAAAAGCATTTCAAGCCCCGCCATGAATGAACTCTCTTGCTATTACCGTAAAGAAACGCCCAAAACAGACTCGTCATAAGGAGGGAAGGGGAGATCACTCATCCATTGGCGCGCTTCAAGGTCACACTAGTGCGCGTTTTCAACCCCGTCTAGGAGACGAACCAATGCACGTGCTTGGGAGCCAATTATATCGTTGGGTGCGCAAGAAAATTCTCTGTAAGATGAATTTAAAAACTGAAAATCTCTATTTGTTCAGATTCCTACCGTTACCGTCTCCTTAAAAATGAAACCTTTTTTGTCTAAAAATTGAATGTAAAATGACTTATTCCTCAAAACGTTATTGTCTGTTAGTAAATTAGCCCTATCGTAATCAATACTAGTATTTAGACTTACAATTATGAAATTCTGGTTATCTTGCTTGCTTGATTGTTTGCCAGCTTTTCATCGCCATTTTCTAGTTTCAGTTACAACTTGGGGTAACATTTAAAATTGCCACACGCTATATTGTCGAATCATTCGATAAAAATTTTCCTTTTCATAGAATGATTCCAAAATATTAGTTGTGTAAAATGTTTTACCCCAAAAAATCACAGGGATGATGTATCTTAACAAGTTCAAAGAACATCATAAAATGGAATAAAATAAAATTTCAGAGATAAACGATTTTTTTCCCTATATCTGTTGAGATCATTATTTTTGTTGAATGTGGGCTTCCAAAGAAGTAAAATTATGTCTTTTACAGAAATGATATTTACGTGTGTTTTGCTTTGTTTATAATAAGAAAAAGATATGCACTATCTCTTGAAAATATGTTTCAAGCATTAAATAACTTTCGCCAGCATAAACTGAAAGACATAATAAAAGAGTGAAGGCCAAGTGAAAATTTTTATTTCTTTTGAATTTCTCTAATAAGAGATTGAATGCTTATTCAGGCAGGACGAACAGGAAACATATCTTATATAAAAGAAGAGTGTTGTAAAAATAACTTACCGTTAGCTCCATTCATAACTTATCTTTAGTGACATCGTCAAAGGCACTCGTGTGCGGGATGCATCAGTGGAAAAAAATAATTTTGTTCATCGAATTGTTGGAGCAGGAGTTCGACAATGAGCCAAAGTTCTATTTTCATTACACACGTAACGCATACCTTTACTATCCCATGTCTTTGCTTGTTTTGTTTTTGTTTTGAGCTTCATTTAGTTGTATTGTTTTTCTATCAATTAAATAAATTTTCTTTCCATGATTTTTCATTATTTCTCAAAATCAAGAGTGTTCAATTCGATGTTATTTTCTAATTTTTTACGTTATCATTTATCTTTAGACAAAACACTACTTAATTAGTAAATTTGATTTCATGGACATTGTTGTGTACGAATCAATTTTCCAAAAGGTAATGAAAAGCTGCCGTTAACTCAATAACAGTACAGTATATTTCCAAAAGTTCCTTATTACCCAATCGTTGGAAACACTAAAATAAGTATTTTGATGTTTTTGACAACGGTTAGATCAACTGAGAACTAAACGGAAAATGCTTTTTTTTAGCTTGTTGTAAATTGGGAAAGAAGTTTTGAAAAAACATTAAACACTGGAATATTAAGCAAAAAGGAATACGTTGAGGCGTTGAAATAGAAAAGCTTTGAAGGACATAGCCTTGACATTGATACATGAGCCTGCACGATTGTACAATAATGATCCCATGTTGTTGATAGCATGGGAATGAAAAAATAATAATGGAGTCCATGTGACAAGAAGTCTACTCATCAGTAATTTGATCCTAAGGATATGGCGTGTTCTACCTGAGTGAATATATGCTAACCGTATGACTACTTTTCAAATATCAAATGCAAATAATGCTGCCATAAATCATCTTCAAGCAATGTGATACGGAATTTACAAATCCATCGTTTGACTCGCACGCCTGAAACAAACATTTACGCTGGAATGAATTTCAATGCTTGTAATAATCCAATATATAAGAATGGGTCATGTATTTAAGTGGCTTATAATTTTAAAATGATAATACTGAAATGCGTTGGTTGAAACATAATATTGAAAGTTATAACATGAATTTCATTTTTGGAATGGATGCCATCATTTCATTACACATCTCAGGCTAGAAGAGACGGATAGGTTTTCCGAAGACGAAAGAAATTAAGCTATTTTTTCATCGAAGTCTTGAAGAGAAAAGAAAAAATTTGTATTTTGGGTATTGCATGACTCCTCTCCACCTGTTGGGGAAGCAATATTGATTTGATTATACCGGTACTGGTGTTCTTTGGTTTGTGTATTTTGAACCTAGAATGTTGTGTTCTTGGGTACTGTCCTAATTTTGATAAAAATTCTGTTGTTGAGTAATTGTGTAAAAACTCTCTTGCTCGCAATCTGTAACTATAGTGAACTGTTGCTGTGTGACCGTCCAACTTCATTGCATCCCTTAAAAACTTCAGAACTGTTTGAATATTGTGAAACCAAGAATAATTGACTTTGTTAGTGTTACGTCCACGTCCCCATACCGCCAGGAAGAATGACGGGTTATCGACGAACGATGAATAGTTATTACCTTCTATTGACTACTACTATGCTTTAATCACTATATTTCAAGTGTGTAAAAAGTTTCTTTTTGATTGAATTGCTTCTTATGATTGTTTTGTTCAGGACTGGACTTCCATGGGTTAAAGCCTTATTACTTTAACCAAATGGTGAGCCTGCACTAGCAACTCCTCCAACTTGGCGCTCTCTCTGACATGGGTTCCGTAATTGCCCATCTTCAGCGTCGCCCATCTTGAGCGCTTTTCTGCAGTGTTGCTCTTACTGACTTCTTCCTTCATTCTTTCCGCGCCAAAAGGCAACCTACACCGGATTGCCCAAAGAAACGACATGTACGATTGCCTTACTCAGAAAATAATAGAATCATTCATGAACATGAGTGAATATTTTGAACTTTTAGAATCCCTTTGCAAAAGCTTGTTTTCTACCTCGGATGCTACCTGACAGGTCATTTTTTTCGGCCTAGCAAGGGTCTATACATGCGAGTGCTTAATTATATCTAGTATATAACCAGATCATTTGAGAAATAATCTGTCAAACAATGACAGATTGTTTAAGAAAAATCAAGGCCCGAACTCTAGAAGCCTATTTCTATTCGAATAAGAAAGTTGCAGCTTGAGATCCATGGTGAGTTTTGCACCGCCCCACGCTGCCACGAAGACATTTGATTCAGCGCCGTAGCAATTCACCGGCCTGTGGTTTTGTACGAATCAATGACGAAGCTGCCGCAGCCATCGTTGTTGCTGCTGCTGTTGCTCGCGTTTTGTTGCTATTTTTTAGGAAATTGTACGCTAGCTCAAAACGGCCTGGCTGTTCTCGACGCTTTTCATCTTTCTAATTATCAGCAACGCAAACGATTTTCTTCTTATTTCAAAAGAAATAAAAAGACTGTGATAACATTTACTTTTACATAAATAAGCTACATTCTGAAGTGTTTGTTAAGAAATCAAATTACTTCGTGTTTTGGGGATTTTGGCAACTAAGTTTGGCCATTCTCTGCGTATGTGTTAAAATTACATAAATGCAACTGAATTACATAATGTGTTTCTTTCTTTTCACATTTCCCGAATTGTGGTAGGATAATATCATACACTATGTCTCGCGAGCTTGGGTTTTTCTTGATATTCAGTTCCGAGTCCGTGATTCTTCGAGGTGATCACGCGACAAATCATCGTACGAGTTGAGTTGCTTCAATTGCAGGCAACTCTATTCCTGCGATATTTAATCGTTCGGCGTGTTTTTACACATTATACTCACAAACAAGCATAATCGACGGCAGAACAGGGGAGGTGTTATTTTTATCATTAGATTTTCAGATTTTGCTTCTTGACAGCCCAGGTTAAGTTCGTCTTCATAAACTCAACAGGAAATCGGTGCTTGGCCTCACGGCCTCCCGTCGGAGCTGGCGTGGACCTGATCACCACTCTGCTTGGTGTCTTGACCCTGTGTAACCAATCGTTGCGCACGTTTCTTGAGAGAAGAACTCGCACAAGCTCAAGACAAGAAAGAATCACGTTTACGCTAGATGGAAACTTCCACACAGGAATGCACGGGACTGAGATGCATAATTTAATATCTGAGAAAGGCTCTCAGCAACAGGAATAATAATTTTATAATCGACACATTCTTAGTCGCACTTCTTTCAGCTCGAAGGAGAATGCATCCGTAAAATCCTGATTACATTCGTGGAATTGAAATCACACAGGGCAAAAATATATTAATTCCTTGCCTCAAATGTACAAGTGGCCTGCCTGAACGCAGCGCTTTAAAAGGTGAAATTACAAGTGAAAGGCATTTTTGGGTCTCAGGAGGCAAAAGGAGCTATAAATTAGGTCATAAACTAGTTTGAGCCTCCCTAACCGATACAAAAGTGTTCCAAAGAGAGGAAGGGTGAAGGCACCATTCAAGATGGATCTAAGAGAATGCGGAATCTATGGACGAGATGTGTTCTCGCACATAGAAGCACTAAATCCCAGTGTATAGAAGCAGTAAGTTAAAAACCAATGTTATGAAACAAGATAAAAGTTTAAGAAAAAAGTCGTATGGGTTGAAAAACAGGACAGCATTGAATCGAAAAAATGATCCTTAACAAACTAAAAAATAAACTATTCTATTTCAAAAAAAGAAGGCATACCTAGCTCTCTGGCTGGGACCTCACGTTTTCCTCTGGGAGCGCTAATTCCCATACACACAGTGGTTGTCTCCCCCGAGGAGTCGTAAGGCGCTATATCGATTCATAAAATGAGGATTTGTGTGGAAACACAACCAAACAATACTTCGAGAATTCCTATTCATAATTGGTTTAGGTATTTTGTTCGACATAGGTAAACAGTTTCCCATTGATAGTCACCTACATTCATTCTATAAAGGTAATCAATCAATTCAAATCTAGGATAGTTTGTAATGTTTTCCAGTCATAGCAAACTTCATCAAAAGTTTTCAGAATATTCAGGGTTCTTTTGGGGAATTTTTACAATGAAAAGTCGTATTGTATGCATCTACTGTAAAATGCAAATGCAAAAAAATTGATCTTGGGGAAACTAACGAGTATACAATCTTATTAGTGTTCATCACAGTTGAAGAAAAATTAGTTCTCGTGAGTTTTCAGTGAAGCAAAAAAATAGAAAATCAATGATTCGTACAGCAAGAAACTCAGAATGTAACAGACATATCTTCACAGTTTAGGAAGGCCTCCAATAAAACAAGCATTTATATTTATGAATAAATGTACAGTAATACTTAATACTTCAGAAGTCGAACACAATCCGTTCTAGAAATGTAGTCGACTTCCGAACAAATTTCCCCCATAAGAAATAATGGAAACTCAATTAATGGTTCCCAAGCTTAGAGTTTTCGTCAGGAAATCCCCTTATAACTAGAGCGCCTTTTCACAGATGATTGCCTCACTGATGCTATCACCGTGTAACTGTTTCCATTTATGAAGATTAACAATCATTTCGCCCCTTCTTCCAATGTCTGAGGCCTTTTCTTCGTCAACGAGGTCACTCCTTTTGCCACTTTCGCTCCTTTGAGCTCTTCTTTCTTCTTCAAAAACGTTGATATCATCGACTTAGCCATGCCGTACTGCGTAACAAGATCCGAAACATGCACTCCACCCAAAATTTACAATGATTTCCTTCTAGAGTCCGATACTTGTTCTAACCTTTTTTCCTTTTCACTCGCCCACTATCACTAACATTCTTTTTAGGACCCATTTTTAGTGGTTTAGAACGCAAATTAACCAAAAATACGGGAAAATGAAATAGCGTATAACGCTACGTAAGTTCACGTGTGACCAGAACAACGGACGGCATGTTATGATCCCGATCAGAACGTATGAGAAACGATCATATACAGTGGGGGACGCTCTACTTGTTTGAATCGATCGTACGAGCTTTGAGGCATGTCGAAATATTACACGCTAACGGCCGTTCAAATAAGCTTCGTAACATCGACTTCAAGACGACTTCGCGACGACGAACGAACTAGGTCGCTCTGCCGAAATGATGCCAAACGCCGACATTAGGAAAAGTCCTAGTGTAATTATTCCTTATATCATTATTTAACAGCTTAATCCCAATTAGATTACCACTCCAATTATTGAGAATCGATGTTTCTATTGCAAATAGAATTTAATGCGCTAGACTCAAACGAAACTGCTTGCTCGTGGAATTAATCTGTCTTAAGACTGTAAAGCAGCCATTGTGTTAATTAAGTCAGACGTTGGAAGAACGCTACCCTCTTCAGACGACGCGAGGGCCTCATTCTGGGCGTGACTCTGATCGAGAGAGAAAGTTCTCCTCTGCCTGCCCTACGGGGCTAGGTTTGGCCTTGACTCTGTTAAAAATAATCAGTGACTTATTAACGTAAAAACAGTCACGAAGCCTTTTGTGATCATCTTCCCGGAACCCACGAGCACGATGAGTATTTATTATTCTGTGTACCCATTTCCCTTGGCATCCTTCATGTTAACCATTCTATGCGTAGGTTCATATTGACGCTTTGCCTTCAGCGTGAGTACGTAATATTACTTTCTATGTAAGCTTGGTGCGAAGATTCGTTTCGAGGTATTAGACGTCGTGTCATTACACTGAAATGATTCTGTGACTATCTTATGACTATTGAACTAATTGATGCAGTTCAAGTCAAATAAATTTCCCGTTAAGGATGGAGATGGAGGATCGTTGATGTTGGAAGGTTACGCTCCCAAATATAACTGATTGAATTAGTGTCAATACTTCATACTGACAAAATATAATTACGACCAATATTCCCTCTCCTGAGGGTGGTGGCAGCTTGTCTATCAATTAATTAACACCATGACGTCGACATTGAAAAGTCTTGTCTAACTTTGATTAACCAAAATAAAAGAATTGCGGCCAGAAAATTTTACGACATGGATGCGAATACGTCAGATGTGCATCGATGACATCAAAATATACCTTCACGACATCTGATGGTAGAGGTGCAATACCAAATCATGTGCAGCGGTGGAAATTTCATCCCAAAATAGACTTCCAAAACAAGCGCGTGACTGACGATGCTCGACTTGGCTCGCTTGTCACTCGGCTTGGTTCGACTTCCGAAAGGTTTTTCGGCTTTCGAGTCGAAAATCACTCAAATATTGTATTTTGGCCGACGATTTGTTCGACCTTCAAACTGGTCGACTTCAGAGGTATTACTGTACAGTATATATAAATACATGCAGAAATAAGTATTATTATAGATTTTTTACATGAAGTGATAGCTGATATCGTAAAATCAACGTAGAAAAATGAATTTAATTAGATGCTATAATCAGTAACAGAACACAAAAATTTCACCGTTTCAATGTACTAAATCGAAAAAATCTTCATTTTTATCATAAAAATAAGATGGATGTGATTCAGTGTTACGTAAATGCCAAATTTTGCACGAGAGTACAGTTTTATCTATTTACAATTGAGTACCTGGTGCGTGAGGTGCGATAAAGAACTAGCATGACAATTAGAACAATTGATTGATTGATTGAGTAAAAAACATCTTTTTCAGCCCAGCTAAACTTCGAAATTTGAGCTGTGAATCTTTATTGTTTCCTTCACCAAATTTTTTCGGCAGTGGAGATAGAATTTCATTTTTCTAATCGTATGCAATTAATAGTGTCTATTTTCACTCTGGTTTCTCTCAATTCTTGGATTAAATATATTGTATTTGACAGAGACTATAAGTAGACTATGAGCCAATGAATGCAATTACGTTCTGAGCAAATGAGATTTTTGAAAGCACATCGATCGTACTTTATTCGTTTCTGGCTATTTTCTCGCACAATTTATCATTCATTTGAGATTTTTTATGGGCAAGTTTTTTTGACGTGAGGCAAAGAAAATGTGAATGAGCAAACTTGGAAAACGTAATAACTCCAATCACTGGTGATATACTAAAACGAGCCCATGAGCAATCTAACGAACAGAAATTGCTGTTCATCTACGATGTCTGCGTTAAACTGAATTTGTTTGACCAGAAGACGCTTCGCAAAACCTTTGCAAGTTGCAGATATATGATGCGTATTGTTGCACGCGATCACCTTGGTATCGATTTGTGTTGATCGATCAAAGAACTCCTAAATCGCTTGAAATGTAATTTTTTTGTACGTTATTGTGCATCTAAATGAGCGTCGTGGCCTTCATGTACGGGGCTTCAGAGGCTACAAGCTCATGACAATACATAACTGGCTTCTGTGTTGCAAATTTATTTCTGCTTGTAAGTGCTGTGCATTTGGCGGTAAGAAAGCACAGTTTTCTTTATGCAATGCGAAATACGAGCAGGCAGAATACCACTACCGAGAAGGGGAGCTCCTAGGCCACAGCCTGACGTGAACAAATGTCTCGGTAACGAATGTGGAATTCGTTACCTCGTTGTCCTTTTGCAGAATTGCTACGGCTTAAAAGCAATAGATCTTCCTAAGTGAAATTCTTGCAATGCACAGGATGCTATGAAGATTGATTGATATTTTCATGTCTGAATGTTTGTTGTCAATAGTTTGCTTCACATACGAGCAGTTATCAGCGAAGGTAAATGTTTCTGTGTTAGGATGAACAATTTATTTTCATTACTCCAGTTCGGAAAACCACGAGAGAATAATATGTTAACATTTGTTCTCATGATTCTTTGAACCGAATGCAAACAATATTGAGGGATAAAAGTTTTAATCTTGATTCATTCACGATAATGCTACGTGGAGACGAGAAAGATATTGTGTAAAACGATATAAGTTCAGGGGATATAAAAAAGGCGAACTTATTTAAAATCAATTCATAAAACTACATCCTCCAAAATTTAATTAACTTTGATTGATCAATTCAAGTTTGAAAGATTTACGACGCGTAAATACAGTCTGACACTGAGGAAAGCAGGACACAGCGGACACGAGAACGCTATTCCAGCCTCTCGCAATTCCCTGCCATCCTGGCCAGCAACAAACCGCTCTTCAGCGTCGTGTTGACGCCGTCACCAAACACAATTGCATTTGAAATTGTGAACTCGAGATTGGATTTGACCTCCAATTTAAGAATGTTGAACTGATTGCGTACGAATGGCGCAGTAACTTTTCGTCTCATTACAATTGGAAATTATTATAAGGAAATTAACGACAGGAGTGTGTATTTTCCGACAGGAACACACTCGATCGCCGTGACACCAAAATAACCCTATTGTTTTAATCATATCTATTAGATAGAAAGCTTCTTAGTACAGTGATTGTCATCTGGCATTAAGGCAAACTCACTCTATTAGCGACTGTTCATTTAAACTAACATCGACAACGGAAAATGTCTCAAGAAGCTATAATTTTGTTGTTAAATATTGTGATCAAGTTTGCGTGTTACTAGCCGTTTGGATTGCTAAAGTAGGAGTGCTGTGTACTGTTCCAGGTGACTTGCTAAAGTGTACTGAACTCGTGGCTCTGATCTTAGTGATTAACAGTGTTATTGTTCAGCTATCAGGAGCAGCGTACTGTAATACTGAACAATATCATGTATAATGAACTTGAACGTCTCTGTGCTAAATTTACAGATTCATTATTGATTAAAAAACGTTCCTGCAGCCAAAGTGCGATGTCATGTTGCTACATGGAGAAATTTTAACATGATGCAAATGAATTCACGGCGATTATACGATTTATTGGCAATTTTTATGATTATTATTGTTTGTGGTCGCTTTTCCACCGGGGTCGCCAGCTAATAGCAAATGTGGACCCCTTCGCTTTCACGAAGCAATTAGAAGAAAATAGCATGGATTTAGATTGGGAGTGCAGCTGGAATCCCAGGAGTTTCAGCTGCCCATCCGGCAGTATTGATGAATGCTAGATATTTTGAGAGCTTTTTTCAAAGGATTTTGTACCTCACGAAACTTCCAGCGAATTCTCTGAAAAAACCGCTGGCGTTTATTACACCGATCACTTATATTGAAGTTAAAGATATGCCGCCCAACTTGAATGATTACAGATTAGCAGAGATCATTGATGTAAGATATTCCATCATTAGATGTGAGTGCGCATTTAGTTAGCTCGCATTTGCGGGTGAATTACTGTGAGTATTTTTAAACTAAAAAATTTTTTCGCCGATAACATTTATAACATTGTTCATCGTTGGCGTGTAGAAAAATATACCATTTCAGATTGACAAGCTTTTTCCAATTCATCAGGAAGTGCAGCTTAAATGAGATGGAAATCCAATACTGAAATAATCTTAGACAGTGGATCGACATGAACACCATCACTAAAACATTGTAAATTAATTGATAGTTACAGTGTTTATTTTACTTTTGACCTGCGATCAGACACCATCATACACTATGTATTCACATGAGTTCAATTGGGAAAGTTTATCGTGTTCCGTGGTGTGAGACAGCTGAGCTGGGGCACGTTCCTGCTGCTTGGCAAGCGAGCTTTGCAAGTAAAGCATATGAGACACGGGCCCCATGGACTCCCTCGGGCGAACGCAGCCTCTGTCAAGCTAGGCAACCGAATCGTTCAGTTCACATTGTTAAATGCAGAGTGTTGTTTTACCGTGCTCCAGTATTGCTTTACCGTTTCATGTTAAGTATGGTTTATATGAAATGGAAGGTGCGGCTATCATAATGTATTGATGAATAATTGCTGCTTCTACCATGTTGCTTAGTGTCATGCCCTTACCTTACCAATTGCCGTGTACGCTTTCTTATAGAGTAACAAACACAAAACGAAAACGTAATGGAAATGAGGATTCTATTTTATTGGAAAATTATACTCCACAGCGGACGTAACTAAGAAGTGTAATTTGATATTTGAGATGAGATTTCAAAGCGACAAGACAAATAGTCAGTACATTCATAAACGCCCTTCTTACAGCTCGAGGCAGAACTAATCAACAAACTATTGATCATTGTCATTTAATTAACATTGGGGGAAATAATGAAGTAACTCCCTGACAAGTATATGCTCATTCAGGCTTAAACTGAGGAAAATTACAAAACTAAAGCTTAAAAAAATTCAAACATGCTGAGGTTGTTGACTAAGGGAAACACGATCTGGAAACTTGAGAATCGACAAACCGTGTAGCGCAAATAACCACGTACTGATCGTACAAATTTTATACGAAGATTTCAGCTTGACATGAAAATTCCTAAATTTCTCGAAAATTTTGTTTTGAAATGCATCTGCCGGGAGATTAATGCAATTTTAAAGTTTTTTTTGAGCGCGGACATGACTTCAACTATAATTAGCGTGGTGAGCTGCATGTTTACTTCTGTGGTAAAATTCTCACGCATATGTTGCCTTCAGGATAACTGTACGTGCCTCAGCGAGTTTTTAGTCAGTGCTGTACATTTTGGAATTATAGAAGTTGATTTTTGAAAAACGTTTTGAATTCACCAGCCCTGCAAGCCAACCACTCAATTCCCCAACTTCCAATGCAATGGATTGTTTTGAATGGGCGTCAAAAAAATACAGTTAACGGTACTTTTTACAACGACAAGGTCTAACTAACGGAAGCGATTAAGCCGGTGTATTGGCGTCTGTAAAAACTCGCAGTGAACGTACCCAGGTAGCAAAATTTATTGGCGTAATATTGAGCCAATATACAGTCTCAACATTGACTGGATATTCAAAATGAACATTGGGGCAATACCTTATTTTGGAAAATTCGATTGATATTGGAAAAATATATTGGCCCAAAAACAATATTGTCATCAACCCAATGCCAACTAATTATTGTGTCAATATTGACTTGATAATGAGGTGTTCCCTACAATAACATTGACTTAATACTCTATTCCTGATATCAGG
Source organism: Platorchestia sp. MABIK (assembly GCA_014220935.1). Classification (NCBI taxonomy): domain Eukaryota; kingdom Metazoa; phylum Arthropoda; class Malacostraca; order Amphipoda; family Talitridae; genus Platorchestia; species Platorchestia sp. MABIK. Next base: position 33,898 of record JACJUY010001050.1, on the reverse strand, counting down.
TTGATATTGGTAAAACATATTGTCCCGATAATGATATCTTTACTAACCCAATATCAGCTAATTATTGTGTCACTATGGACTTGATGTTGAGGTGTTTCCTTAAACAACACTTTGGCTCAATAATTAATTTCTATCACATCATTATTCAGAAGTGCTCAAAGATGAGAAATTTATGTAATTCTGATAAACATGTTATCTGATGTACACAACACACCTACAAAACTATGAACTAAACTGCTTTCAAAATTTATCTAAAATCCATGATTCCATGATTATAAACCTCTTTGGCATCGTAGAGTAGAAGTCCAAATTTTGTGTTGCACGTACCAGTGGTCGGGCAACCTGTACAAGCAGTTTGATTTCGTTTCACCTGAAAAAAAATCGTGTCCCCCTAAGATGTATCATTTTAGCTCAAAAATGCGCATAAGTGATGTATTTCAAATTAGTTAACTAGCTATAATTATTTTAATACGTACTGAAAAAATTAATACCAGCGATGATGGCAAAAGTGGTAGCTACTCGTTTTGTGGCGACACTAATTCGGTTCATTGCAAGCAAAAATAAGAACGCGGCTACATAGTTTACATTAAATTGAAAACATGTAGCTAATCGAGTTCCCAGTATTTCGTTCTTGAATGAAATGCGTTCTTGCCAGTATAAAAGAGTGAGGGACCGGTTTTGCTCACGACTAATAGTCAGTACGATACATCTTGGTATTAATGAGGGTTTCAGGACAGCCCCAATCCTTCATTGTGGCACTATTGCTGATGTTCAAGAGCAGCCAATTTAATTCTAATTACATAAGTTCAAGCAATAAAAAACTGAGGTACATACTGGATTAAAAGTGACTGTATATACAGCTGAAATATATGGAAAAATTATGACTGCTTCAAGAATATTAGCGGGCTTGTTTTAAAATTTCTTAAGGTCACACTAAATCCAATGTGCGTGAAAACATATTTATTACTCACTTGAAAAAATACACGATTTCAATTACAATTTGAATTAAAACGATAACATTTAAATTTAAAAAAATTACAAATACAGTTTGTACAACAAACAAAATAAAAATACTGTCAGTGTAGCTTCAGATTATGTTCGAACTAAAAAAATTTTGACTTGGTCTCCCTTAACAGGGCAACTTACCATTCAGGTTTATATAATATTCTAGGTACATACAAGTATATAAGTCCAGTACTTTGATGTCACCATTATTTTTATATAACCAATATGACTGTTAATGTGTGGATACTTACATATTAGCCTAGCCTACATATTAGCCTAGTGCCTTACAGGCACTAAAATTAATGCTTACCAAAATACCGAAAGGGAAGATTAGATTATATGTTACCTTAGGCAGCCCTAACCACACAGCAAAAACGTTCCAAAGGGAGGAATGTTGGCAATGTTGTGAGTCATTGAGTAGTGTTTCTGCTAGCTTGGATGCACATCTTTCCTTCACACTTTTGTGAAAGGCATAATAATTCTTTTTCACTTATGTAGTATTTGCACAGTATTTTAATGAACAAACCGTTAATCAGCTGGTCTGGACAATAAAAAAGAAAAATAGAAGTGCTATTAAAAATCTAACCTAATAATACCCGTTGTGCGTTTTTTATATATCTGTTTGGTGTCCGCTTCTTAGAAACATGGGATGTCTGGGTTTGCGGTATCATGGATACCGAATTCCTGAGGATAACATTGAGAGATGACCTTTACATGCATTGATATGTTTGAATTGTATCAGGATGTGTTCGTTTAGGATAGGTTTGGTTAGATTAGGATAGGATGGGCTAGTATAGGTTTGGTAATGTTGACAGAATATTACACAGGTCTACATAGGAATTTCCACTGGTCCAAGGAATTTCCATGAGTCCTGCTACTACCTAACAATACCCTTGGTTTATTTATTTTGAGTCCGCTTCTTCCATTTCTCTGTCATGNCCAAAGTATGTATTTTGGTGTGAAAAACACGAAAATGATGACCATTTTGTGGAGATATTATTCATTACGTGTTCCTAACCAAACCAAGGTTATAATTTCAAACACCTCACTGTTAATCATAGTGAAAACTTGGTGGACCCTGCAACAGGTGCACACACTCAAATGATTGAGAGTGCTTGGCCTAGTTTGAAAATGAAAAAAAACATCAAGGAGGCACTCACCGACAAATGATGGACTCGTCTCTGTGTGAATTTGCGTGGCGAAAACGTACCGAGAAACCGCAGTATTTTCATAAAATATTAATGGATATAAGCAAATTTAAGGCTTGATAGATAATTTTTCCACAAAATGATTATCATTTTCGTGTTTTTCACACCAATATACATACTTTGGCGAAAAGAAAATATTAAAATTCGATCCCCCAAACCGAAAAGAGCCGTGTTTGCTTCTACACACTGTGTGTGTTAGTATATACGTATACTACTTGCGTTCACGCTGTTATTTCTGAGACTAAATGCTACATTATATTACTAGTTTACGCCTGTCAATGGAGAAAAATATTTTTAATTAATTTAGTTGGATAATAACCTCAGTTGGCAGATAAAGATTGCTAAACAGTGAATACTTGTTTGTTCATACATGCTGATAACGGTATCATACGAAATGAGCGGAAAGATGACGCAATCGAAAAACTTTGTGCGGGAAACGAATCAAACGATCTAGTTAACATGGCAAGCGCAGTTTTATCACTCTTAATCGAAAACTTTGTTGTCAATATTGTTATATCATTAGATATATTATTAAATAATTTTATTATGACACCCATGTGGGGCTTATAATGATTTTATTTGAATATAATTGTAAAAGTATCGGTATCGGTAGTAGTATCGGTCAAAGTATCGGTATTTCCAAGTATCGGAGTATCGGTATCGGCCAAAAAATCGGTATCGGAATCGGCTAAAAAAAATGGTATCGGTACATCACTAATTAATTGGTACAAGTTTTTTTCAATTCTTACAAATTTTTTGACATAATAGCTCTACGTATTGTACAAATGTATTCTTAATCGTTGATGATAAGTAATATTAATGTTTTTTTAAACTATTATTCTCTATACTAGTGTGCACCGCCCGCCAAAAATGACGGGATTCAATACCTTTCTT
>JACJUY010001050.1:6289-27141 GCA_014220935.1 Platorchestia sp. MABIK | reverse complement strand
ACCACATACGCTACGTTCATCGCGCAGCCGTTCAACAAACAGGCGATCATAACTCGATCATTAGGGTTTTATCGAGCATGAAATAGCTGAAAAATGCTTTTACCCTTTTCGATACGAGTTGTTTTGTGTCAAGTATGCGTAACTGTTCGATATATAGACATTTATTGCTACAGTAACATATGACAAACGATTTTAGCATATTTTTTTTTAAAACTAGACCTTCGAAACTCATAGGACGACTGAAAAAACAAGAACTGTGAACCTGTGTTTACAGTAATTCTGAATAAATGTATCATTGTAACGTATTCACATTTCTTGATATCTGTCATATATATCTGCACTCATTAATGACTGAAATAACGATTCATTAACTTAATTTATATTTCAACAAATTTTGTTAAATTGCGAGATTTATAATTTTTATGAGATAGTTTCCACTTATATGAATATCATACATATATATATACACTGTTAGTTAAACATTATAAATAAAATATTTCCTACATTGTCCCAATAACAAGTTGATATCATAAATAAGTATATCTTTTTTCGAAATTGTCTTTTTATTAGCCTATTATTGTTCTCCAAGATTCCAATATCAGGTCAATAAATAATTATCAACCCAATATTGGCCTAATAATTTCTTGCTAACTGGGTAGTTTGCAGAAGATTCTGGAGAGCAATGCTCCAGCCGACTGAGATAACGCAAAGTACAATCCGTCGCATGTGTGTAAGTTTAGAATTTTTAGTTTTCATTCATCGTCTTAGTTTGCATAGATTCTTGTTCGTCTGAAGAATGTCAAATTAATTCCAAACTCAGTGCAGCATGAAAGTCGAATCAGTCTTGTGATCGTATCAGGTGGCGCTTCTTGAGACACCAGACGTGGTACACAGAGCTCTTCGCTTCCTCAAACATGAACGAGAATATAGTAGCGACAAAAAACGTAGTGAGAAAAAAGGAAACAAAAACAACAAGTTAAACAAAAGAAGAAGGGACAACTGAAAACAGCTTTGGTAGAAGAAGAAAGAGAAACCCCGAACGATGAGCAAAAGGAACATAAGAAAAAAAATGTTGGGAAAACTGAGGACGGAGGAGTAAAAGCTGCGTTAGTGGAACCAGCAGAAAGCATGCAGAAATAAGGCAGCAAAAACGACCGTGACCACATGAGGATAGAAACAGCATCAACAATAGCAGCAACACTTGGAATGGCAACAGCCACTATAGGGGGCTGCCGTAAAAATTGCAACACCAGCAGCAGCGTCAGCATCAGCATTTGTATCAACTGCAGTAGCATCAGGAGTAACAGCGTCACCAGCAGCAGCATCAGTATCAGCAGTAGCGTCAGTATCACCTGCAGCATCAGCAGCATGGCCGCCCAAGAAGAAGCGCGTCGAGACAATGGCCGTGTCGTGGGCTGGAGAGAAGACGCGTCTGCTCGAAGCACTAACGCGAATTTACGGCAGGTATCTGTCTTGTAGGCGACACTGCAGTGAGAGGGACGGTGCTGTGACCACACCAACGCTCTTACCCTTAACGCCTCACTGCGAACAAATAACCACCATTGAATGTGCCACGGCGTCTCAAAAATAAATAACCCCCAAGGCGCGCAGCCAGAATTCTTTTGGCAATTGCGCGCATGCAAAGACGCATCGAACGTTAATCACGGTGAAATATTTTGATGAGCACCGCGGTCTGAAATAATGATTTGGAGAACTGGTCATCATCACCACGAAATTGATTCACACTTGAAGAAGAAACAATCATGGCAGAAACATATTCAAACATGTTCCTTCAGAAGCTAACGCAGCAGAAATCTGGTGGACCAAGGTGCCCGAGTAAACACCATGACAGCGCTCACAGAATCTGATATTGTAGACAATGGTACCGGGATTTCTTCAGCATAAATTGAATAGACGTGAACTGATAAAAAAGAATTTGTTCATAGGAGTAAATTACAAAATAGGTTTTCATATGTCTTATTATATTTTTGTACGTTAAGATCACAAGCGGCTGACAGAAAAAATGAATCTGCTTAAGTAACACTGCATAGCAGGGCCGCTGCCAAGGCTCCTCTGATTTTATCGTATTTTATGCCACTGCTGCGGCATCAGGTGTCAATGTTTTAATTTTATACCTGACCGGAATTACGTTCTTTTTTTAATCTTTTCAATGATAAATTTGGTACTAACCGCAATCTGTCTCAAGCGAAACAAATTACATTGAAATAATTACATGTTTCATTTAAAAAAGAAAATGATTGAATGATCTATTTCTGAAATCGTGATCATGTAACTTATTCAGTAGGCGTGCCATGTATAGCAATATAGCCGTATTTTCAAGGCAGTTGTATATTCCCGCATGTTCATTACTGTCAGTAACATTTCATGATTTTCGTTTTATTTTTTATCTTTATCGCTCGTCATCTATCTTCCTATTTACCAGAGGAAATTTGAAGACGTTAAAGAATACTTCTTCCGCCATTGAAATTGACGAATGATGTTATGCTATATATCACAAAGCTGTTGCCTAATTAGACATGATGGTATTTAGGGTAACGTATCTTACCCTTTTTCTCGTGGGTGTCAGTGATTTGAAAATGGAGAGAGGTCAGTTAATTCTGTAAGCAGTAAATTTACTGTTATTGGAGACGCAGTTATTTACCCATTCTGTGATGTAATCTGTGGAGCAAATGAAGCACGATATTACAGACGTAATCTGAGAGCCAAAGACGCTCGATCCTGTTGAAAAAACACCACCAAGTAAGAAGGTATCGCCATAAGGCGATTGCCTTTCATACGTAAGCTGTCTTAATGTGCACTCCTCTGCGTCTTCTCCCTGCTTGCCTGAGGGTATCCATGCCAAGCCCTTCCGACATGATTGGGGACAAACGTGCTACAATGGGAACGGTTAGGGCGAAAATAAAATGCTTGCTGTTAGATATGTCCATAATTTTTTTCAATAAATGAGGAACTATGTAAGTCCTACATTTAATCTTTATAAAATGAATAAAGGTCTACTTAATTAGAAGTACGAAGGCATAAAAATATATTCTTCGAAGCGTGGCCACCCTTAGAGATTGATAGAAGAGCAGGATAGAGGTTAGCAGATAGAGGGTGTAGAGCGTGAGAGTTTGTGTTCAATCGAAGTCGATCAACGTAGGCGTTCATTCCATGAGTGATAGCTGGGACACCAGCTTTCTTCGTTTTAGATATTCATAACGAGAGAAATAATACAATAAGGAAAAAGGATTGTATAATAATGTGGATTGTAGAGCTGATTGTTCAGATGTTTAATCGTTTGACAGGATATATCTCTCACAAGTCAGCGTTGGTTCTTTTTGGATGCCTAAGATGGGGCAGACCCATTCTTTCCTCGTAGCATCCCTGTCATTCGTAGGTAACCAAATGCAGTAGGTTGTTGTGGGTAGCGACAATGCCGTTTTGCATCAACGCTCCAGAAGTGCAGAACGGTAGCAGCATTACAGCTGCAGCGACATCACAAAAAAGGGAGAGTAGCAGCAGTGGCGTCGCTCCAGAAGAGCAGCACCGTAGCATCTCGGTAGCACTACAGAGCCGTCGCTGCACTCACAGTTACTCTCGTCCGACACCGGTCAATTAGCTCAGATTAGATGGGAGACAGTGAGCTGCTCCTCAGCCGCCCGTCGACTGCTTCGCTTTTACTGCCGGCGTCTCAGTGCGGCCGCCAATCTCGGGCCTGCTGCGATAGTGTGTCTCGGTGCAGGCCGGAGATTCTTAGTTAACGAACAGGCTGGGAATTCTTCGTCGCTTTGCTGGCTGAAGATTCTTCATAAAGCGCTCGCTGATGATTATAATTATTTGTCGTTGTGTAGACAGCTTTTTATCACTCTGTACAAGTAAGATTCTTTGTCACTTAGTAGGCGGATAATACAGTGTCACAGTGAAGGCTGACGATTCGTTATCCCAAACAACACTGATGATTTTTAACATTTTATACGGTGAAAGGCATTTGTCGTTGAGTGAGCTATCATTTTCAGGCTTTCTGCTGACAAACTTTCTTGCTTCTCCGTAAGGTGAGGATTTTTCGCCACTGCTTTGCAAATTGTTTTTTATACTGAAACCTGTTTACTGAAGAACCCTTATACTGTTTACTGAAGAACCCTTAAGCTGACGATGAAAGTACAAACACAGTCATCAATTGACCTTCGCAGTCCTGTAAGACGGTGGTACCCGAAATATTGTCTATCCTATTTTAATTAGAATGGAAATCATCCGAGCTCATATTGTAAGCTAGAAAGCAGTAGAGTGAGTATTGGTATGAACAACCGAGGCAATGAGTATAGTAATCTAGTCACAGAAACATTGCCATTAACGTGGCAACAATTTGAGAACTTTAGGAACGCATATTAGAGTTTGCAATCCCTGGACGAAATGAAAATCCCGGAATCCCGGTATTTCAGAATGACAATCCCGGGAATTCCCGGGATCACGGGATTTTTTGATATTTCACAGTTATGCTATTGTAATGTGTTGCCCACGCCCATCACAGTATTCGGCGATTTAGGGAGAGAAAAACCTTTATCTGAGAAGGATTCTCTAATGAATTTACTCTTTGTAACTGGATTTACTGACAGGCCATCAACTGCTAGAAGCTTGATCACTTGTTCTTCCGGAATACATTGCTGTACCTTTACGAAGCTTGTTATTTTTGTTTGTTTAGGTTTAGTGCTTCCACTACTGCTCTCCCTTACGTGAGGGCGCTTGTTCCAATACGAATTCTTTTTCCTCAGCTACGAGTAGACGCAGCTGGGTTTACAGTTTCAGGCTTTACTATGTTGTGTTTACTCTTTAGGTGATGTAATAAACCTTTAGAAGACCAACTTTTGCAAAGTAAATCCTTGCCGCACTTTACACACTTCGCACTCTCTCCAGTTTCATCTTTAACATAGTATTGCCACTCGAAAGCTATAGTTTCTACAACATCGGACGTTGCCATCGGATCTATCACAGTCTATTCTTCATTATCTGCCAAACCAAATCACAAAATATATTTTGATGCAATAGTTGAACTATATTATTAGATAGCGTAGACTACACTGTGTAGGGATGTAAATTGCAGTTAAATTAAAACACTCAAGTCCTATCTTGTGCTCTCTAATTGATTAATCATATCAAGCAGCATAATTTTAGGCTATTTTTGACTAATATATTGAAATATGTATACTTTTTAGAATGCCAGGAATTCCAAGTTTCAACCCCAAATCATCCGGGATCCCGGGATGCAAACCCTAACGCAAATCTCCCCGAAAATTACATCATGCTTTAAATAGTCTGAAAGTCTTTGAGAGAGTCATGATTGGTCAATCTATGTGTACGTTAGGATAATATTTTTTTCTCAACTTTATCCAAGTATTGCTTCGTAGGATTGGTTTAAAATTCCAGAGCTAAGCAACGAGAGCTATATATTAGTCAACGTCTTGAAGTTCGTTATTTTGCAATTTATACCTTAATAATAAAGTGTAAGAATATAATGCGGACAACATAATGCAACTGATTAAATGTTCAAAGGCTCTTTGCAGTGTTACAGGATATTTGAAAGTTCGATCCTAAAATTTATGATTTTGTTTTTCCAAATTCAGAATTTTGATCTAAAGGAAACCGTAATTATTATAACCATTAAAGAAAGGTTATTCGAGAGAAATGTATGCCATTCTTCTCAGCTCATTTATCTTCGCTAACACGTGATCTTCATTGTTGAATCTCAGCGAGCTTCGGCTGTGTATGCACTCTCTCTGAACAGTTGCCGTTAGAAACTCCACGTCCATCGCATGTTAAATATCATAAGCTCAACGAGATTGTCCGCAGCCCTTCTGTGGGTGTCAAGAGGTGGTCTCTCTTCCTGTCAAGGTCATCGGCTTTGATGTTGAGGTTTCTTGCGAGTTCAGCCGTGCGGATTCTCAATTTCACAGATTAAGAGAAAATTTCCTACGATTTTTTAACCCCCATAAACGAATTTTAAATATGTTGTTTATAATTAACTTATAATTGAAATTATTTTAATTGTAATTAACTTATTATTTAAATAATTCTAATTATAATCAACTTACAATTGAAATAAGTTTAATCATAATTAACTTATTTTAATTATTGTTTTGGTAGCAGACACATCAGAAACATTTATGACTCTCAGTCATAGGGCTACTCTCTTTGATTATCAGAATCTACGAATAATTCCTTGATGTTCTGTAGCAGGCTTCGTGATCATTGTGAACTGTATAGAAAGAGGTCGAGTCTCGCTTTGATTTTTGTTTAAGTCAGTCAACAGGTATTTGTGAGCTATAAAATTCTAAAATACCTCTGACCACTCATTTCTCAACAATATCTAACAATAAATTTTGCAATGGTCTATCGAAGAATAAAAAGGATTCCTTTCTTTTTCATTTTGAACAATGGTTATTTATCGACTTACTATTGTCCATTAGAAAATTCCAGCGTGAAGTAGGCGCGTACGCCGTATATTTTGAAATGTTACACTCACGTTTTATTTCACACTGGAGACTCGTGTCTAGAAATCCCTAGCTTGAAAAATAGTTTTCCTTTTGAATAGCAAGTTCCGTGCATAATCCAATTCGTGTTTGAGTTTCTTGGCTCCATCTGTAGGGCTCGCTGTTGTCAAAGAGAGAGTTTCTTTCTGTCGCGGCGAGTAATGGAGAAGTGATCGTATTTTGGGAGGAGGTTTGGAGAGCAAACACAAAGTCCACCTTACAAACCGCGCCCAAACAGAGCAGACATGCCTCAATGAACGGATTCTGATTCCAGAAAGGGCCTGGAACTCCGTGGCATGGCTCTAAACCAAAGTCAGGCGATCATTGACTATTTCGTATTCAGCTTAAGACGCACGCCAATGGCCACTCTTGAATCACTTGGCTGGAACTCGCCCTCGGTTTCCAGGATTGAGCTTAGCTTGCACAGAGACCCAGCTTTCTCACGCATGTTAGGCTATTTGGCAGGAGTTTTTACCCGAACTTTCACTTCGAGAGAGGTTTGAGATCTAGATTTGTTCCTGAGAATAACTTTACAAGAGCTTAGCAGTGCTCGCTCAGACGCCTTAGGCAGTTGAAATTTTTTGCCTACGTTACACGAACTGGAGAAACTCAAGTTTATGCTGTTTACCTTACGAAGGGATAGAGAAGCCGCGTTTCTTTACTTAGCTTTAACGGGCATGAATTTTTTTTGATTGTTTTTGCGTAAGAGAGCGCGAAAATGTTGAATTTATGTTAACAATTTGAACATTCTCGTTGAACATTTACATGTACATTATGATGTTTACAAGCAAACAAATTGTTTAAATAATGGATATGAGGTTTGGCTCTGTTATCAATTAAAAAGTTTCGTAAAAGGAACGTAGTAGTGATCGAAAGAAAAGTAACTAAGGCTTGTTAATTTCTTCTCTCTAATGACAGGCAGTATACAGGTTTCACAGATAGCCACCACCCGAGCTCAAATGAGGAGCTCAATTTGATTCGGTCTTCACCAGACAGTCACGGCAAATAACGGTGAAACGTGAACTCCCTTCCAGTATTTTACGTTTCACTTCTCATTCTATCGATCACCAAGCCTATAATAATGAGATTTCCTAGAGTACCGAAGAAAATTCAAATTCTTGGGTCGCCGAATTTAATTTTTGAAACGGATGTATTTTCTCGAGTGACTACGTCCACCTGTGAACCAAAGCCATAGAATGTCATAAAACAGGTCAGCCGCTGCATTGTGTACCTATTGCGCGTTGCTTTGTTTGGAAAATTTCCCTTCACGGCGTTTCATTTTACTTTTTAAGGAAGCATTTTCGAAATTAATTTTTCGAGTATAAAACTGTATAGCCTAGTGTTTTAAATGTGCCAGGCAGCACTCGACTTCTTAGACAGAAATGCCGAAGGTGGGAAACTCAAAAGATGAGATTGACTTTTACTGCGCGAGCAACGACATAAGGAAAATAATGTACGAGAGCACCCGTCCAGGCATAAAAGAAGCCTAGTACCTTGTGTCTCCAATGTTGATTACTTTGAAGATCGAATCGTTTGGATAAAAGAAACCATGTTTGAAAATCAAAGAATTTCGCGAGCAAATTTTGGATACCAGGGGACAAAGTAGATGTTTCATGGAAAAGAAAATAAGCTGTGCAGTTTTATGGTGCGAGTGCACTCTTTATGTAAGCATTTCATTCACTACGGATGAACTCCAGCAGTTTATGACCCGCGTTATGTTTCAGCGATTTTTAGCAGTTTTTGTGCTAACGTATTACATTTTTACTCTCATTAGCAGAGCAAATATAATTATGTTGATTTATAATTTTTCATAAAAAAACTTTCAAATTATAATTACCATGATTATTAACGAGTAGATCTCGTCATTTGTGCTCTTCCTCCCACAAAGCGTAAATACCTCACACATCTGTTGTGCATTTGTACCTTCTCTCCCAAAAAGAGTTAATGTCTCATTCTGTGTATTTGTGTATTTGTGCTCTCTCTCCCATGAAGAGTAAATGTCTCACAGCTGTGTTAAATTTTATGTTCTCTTACTTTCTTGGGCCACACTCACCCGGAAAGTTATTGATAGCCACCCTGAGTCACAAGAATGGTTTTTACGTTTGCCATTGAATACTGTCATCAACAATAAAAACCATTTGATAGAAAGCAGCATCACTGTGATTTCAGATTTCATTTTTCAGATGGTATAATTTGTTTGTGATCAAGATACTGTACATGCTCTTTTCTTGCCATTTTCTGAGTCATATAGAGCTATAACATAAGATGATAAAATTTCATAATCGCTTTCTAAATTTTCTCAATTACCATTTTGTTTCATTTTGTTTAACTTCACCGGAATGCACAATTATTGTACTGTGACATGAACTTCCCTTTACTTGATTTCGTTGATATTCTTGCTCTTCAATCGATAAAACCCTGAACTACTGATTGAATAGATAATATAGTGGATAGTCTGAGGAGAATCTTGAGTAGTTTTGGTGAGCAATGGGAGTAACACCATCATTAATAAGAGTAACGAAGGCAAGTACCTCAATCCGAGTCACTAATCCCAACTTCTGAAAATGACAACAAAAGTGAAATTACTCATTCATCTACATAGCTTTATTAATATTCAAAAACGCTGAAATGCGAAGGGAGGAAAAAACGTATGGAACATTTGAGAACAGCAATAGGAGCAGCGCTGTATGAAGAGCAAAAAAAAAATCAACTCAAACACTGCAACATGTTTTCAGGCACCAAATATGTAACGTACATTTAAATTTTCAGCAGAATTTTTTTGGTCTCCTTTTTTCTCTGTGAATGAAAGAAACCAGTTTTCAATCGCATTAAACAAAAATTACTTCACTTCTCCGTAGAAAAAAAAACTTAGACATCATCCTTTACCAGAATTTCTCTTTGCAGATCGTGTTTGAAGAAAATTTTTTAATAACCTTGTGGCAGTTGAATGGTTGAATATTGATAAGGAAACCAAGAAACCATTTTTTTAAGTTGACTCAATTCTGAGTGTACCCATATCTTGATTAGTTGTCTCACCCTTTCCTCTTGTAAGTAAAATGATATCTTTTTGATACAGTTAGCTACTCTGTTGTCAAGGAAAGAAATACTTGGGTATCTGTATCGTTATACACGGATAAATCGGTCCTCGATAACATGAACAACGCGAGAAGATCTAGGTCTGATAAGAAGATAAATGAAGCGAGCGGAATTTGAAGAGAAACAAGTGTTAACACAAACTTCACTCACGTAATTTCCATGTAGACTCGTTCCATGTAGACTTCACTAACGCGTCTTCTTTTCTCACCTACCTCTCCCGCTGGTATGCGGTGTGAAATACTCAGCTGTTGCCGAACTAACCATACACTCCAAGCCCTCCTCTCCGGCAGGAACTTTTCTACTGGCACTCCAGTACGTGCCCGAGTAAAGCGATGACCAATTTGTGCATCACACTCGGATAGAAATTCGCGGCGCTGCTCTACTGCGTTGGGAAGCATTCGAACGCGTATCTCAATTTGGGTGGTAGATTCGTTTGTTTACTTTACAGCCTAGAGCGTAAAAATGAACTATGTGTGAGGAGGGTGAATGCAATGAGTAATTGTTGGTAGCAGACACATTGTTGTAGAAAACCTAATTTGTTGAAAAGGAAAACATTTGTGTCATTGCTCTCATTCATTTAAGACTCACTTTTAGCAAAAATTGATTATGCAAATTGCCAAAACTTATCTTTTACATTTGCAGACCAGCGAGCCAAATAGTTGGACGCACGCTATCTTACCCTTCAAGCGCCAATGTTCCCATAATAGAAACATGGATCTAAATATTCACAAAAATGCGTACATATTTAATGGACCTCAATAGACGCAAAAAACCAAAGTGGTGTTAACTAGGTAACACCTAGCTCAGTGTTGCATGAATTTAAGCAGTTTTATAATGTGGGTTTCTTCTGTATTCCACCTTTGATCAGACGTATCCGGTCATTTGGCTACAACTCTGTCTGCCGGTTTTCATCAGACACAATTTTATCAAACGTGATCACCAGTAAAACGAAAATAACGTACTCTTTATTGTTTAATGTGAAATCATTCCCATGGTGAAAAATGGGAACATTAGCATCTTGCTTCATCCAACTTAATGTGGTCACCAGAAGGAACAAGTGACATCGGCTCAGACGTGTTGAACAGTCCTGCGGCATCATAATCCTGTTCAAAATATACCTACTTACAATTTTCTAATTTATTGAGTAAGAGAGTGACTCAAAGATCACCAACAGAGATCATATATTGTGATGTCGATGTTTCAACTGGTTGAGAAACTTATCACCATGGATTGTTCTCTAACAATTTCTTTACAAGCCAATGCAATGCTAACGGAACTCTCTTCTGAAGGGTTTCGAGCCAGTGAAACTGCTCGAGATAACTGAACAGGCTAATGTTTTCATTCATTTACAGAAAAAATTGAAACGTAAGCGAGGCTACTTCGGCAAAGAGTCAGATGGTATAGTTACGTGTTTGAAGAGGAATTACAATTTTAGTGAGACAGCTGCCATTAACTGCTACTCCGTCAGTCCAGTTCACCAAACAATGAACAACGATTGGTCAAGAAAAATAAGAAGAACAAGAGAGTCAATCAGTCCCATCTCATTCTCATGGCTAACATTGGAATAGGAGGCGTTGATCCATCTGACTAAATGCAGTCCTTTTACAGACCGCTGTGGAGGTCAAGTTAAAAAATGATAGTGGAATGTTTATTCAAAAAATAATGACCCTGGAAGTGATGACTGCTTTCAGGTTCTATCAACAAATTGGTGAATTGACAGCTGTTCCATATTTTATGTTCACGAGAGCAACTGCAGGAACAATGATATAGTTTCAAAACAGAGCAAAAGGCTCGGAGGACCCTCGGGACAATAAGGGAAATTTTGAGTAATGACTGGTAGCGGAGTTAATCACTTTCTGGACTCATGCACTCAGGTTAGATGCTGCTTCCGTAAGAATGCACGACTGCAGCGCTCAAAATTTGAAAGAGACTGAATTAAGTGTGCTCTGAGGCCTTTCAATAGAAGTAACCTAAGGGCGAATGAAATGGATTAGAAATAATGGGTTGTTTAAAAAACATGAATTCTTCTCTCAACTGTAGAAAAGGATTCTCATGTTTATGTTAGACAAATGTGCTTGAAAAGATATAAAGGCGATAAAATTCCAAAGAGATTAAGAATATTTGTCTTAATTTCTTCTTTATAAGTCCATGTTATATATTATGTTAACATTCCTAAAATGGAAAAATAAAAAATTTACATGAGTCTAGAACTTTAACATTAAAACAAAAGATGAGGTGTCATCAGCCGACATTTGGGAGCTTTGAATCAAGAAATGAAAGAAAAGCACGCAGCGGAATAGTTGTCAGCCCGTGAAGAGTTAAGTTCTTGGCATCTTGGGGAGCCGGTGGGAGCTGTGAGACAACTCTTAACGGAGATGTAGGATTTTTGTGTTTACTTAGGAACATTTTGACTAATGTCCTTGCTTGTGGAAGAGCAGTTTTTATTTTAAAATTCAAGGAATGATGATCTCTGCTGTTAGTTCTTTTTAGTAGAAAATATCTCCGCAACATTATCCTAACGTTGTGAGTGGATAACAGATCATGTTTCAACGACAGAATTATATAAACTTAGTTTTAGTGAGTTCTAGATAGCTAACTCTGGAAGAACGTTTTATTCAATACAAAAACACTCCTGTAGCATAACGAATAACTTCAACTTCATTGGAAATTCATTCGCATTTTTACGGAGAATCTATTCCAATTTTCGCACTTAGAAATTCAGCTCACCTCGTTGTAATTTGACGTAGTGAGTCGCTTCACTGTATATTTCTGCAGCTATGATTTTTTGGATTTGCAATACAAATTTAAATGATTGGAATCTCATCGTATACAAGACAAGTGCTAATATTTTTTTTACATTCATTTTCATTTTAGTACGTTCTGTTAATGAGGCGTTGGCCTCATTAACGTTGAGTTAATCGTTATCCTAAGAACGTTAGCATTCTGTTATTCTTAATGATCTTGCGCTTCTTTTCCAAAAGAAATAAAAAATAAGCCAAAGGGAACTTCAGAGCCCATTGATTGAGTTTTACTATTTTAGAGTATTCTTTGACTCTTGAAACTAGAGCAATGCTTTAATTTTGAGAAAAAAATGTCCTAAAAAATAATCATTGTACCGTACATTGAATGGTTAGGTCAGTATGGTTTTTACGTACAGTTCTTTAGGATTGATTAAAAATTTTCGGCGTTGTTTGAACTTTACTTGAAATAAAACAAGGAATTTGAAGTAGCTTGAGCTAAAAATTCATAGGCGATAGTAACCTAAATAAAATAAATGAGTTGGTAAATTTTAGTTGCTGTAATTTGCCCACATTCACGATGATAAAATTAGGTCCACAGTCACGATGATAAAATTGTGTCCAACGCTGCATGAACATTTCAAGCCATAAATTGGACTTTACCGAATGTAAGGGAAATCGCATTCTTTATCGTGCTCGAGAAGTGCAAATTTTTTCTGTACGCTAAAAATATAGCCACCGTGTGCCTCTCTTACTTCATTGGAACTGTAAAGCTTGGAATAAAGTAACAATCGTTAATGATTTAACTCATACTGTTGGTGCCGAACTTTTTAAATGTCTTATCAACATGGTAGTACTTCTCCTCTCTCCTATTTTTTATCTCCATTTTAATTTTTCATCGCTCTTTCAAAATTGTCGGAATAATCATGCGTACTTAGGAAGTCCGTTTGGCTTTCAGATCTAGTCCTTTACACTTCAGGCCAAATTTCAAGCCTTCCATGCTCGTTACTCTTCATATTCTAAAATCAATTTTTTTTATACGTATTTTCTTATGGACGATACATTTACCTATTTCCTACGAAACATTTTCTCTTATCACTTGGTGATGCTCGCAAAATATTTCTCAATATACATAATAATTGGGAATAACTCAAAGACCTCCAAGCGTTTTTATTATACCTTTGCAATACCTCTTCTCTCATGCCCCAAACAGTTCTAACCGAACTCTATCGGCTGAATGTTCTATATCATTTTGAACCTTGGAGCGAAGCTTACTATGACATCGGATTTGTCTTCCGATTATCTTATAATAATTAGGCAAAAAACACACAAGGTTAAACAGAGATTTAATGGAAATGATGATAACCAATATTTCTCAGACTGCCATCTAAAAAGTTGAGGTGTCTTGCGCAGCTGAAAAAGAATGATCGAACGCAATTAGCAGATGCTTGAATAGGGAAACTCGATGGAAATTTCTAGCTATATTTAGCAATTAGAAAATATGGTACAGACTGTGTCATAGAATTGAAAAAGTTTTCGTTATTATGAACAACCGTTAGTGTTTGCTAGGAATTATTGCAAATGAAACGAAGAAAGGCTTCGTTATAAAAGCGTAAAAGCCAATGTATTAATAAAGATAAAATTACTCCATCAATTGAAAAATGGCGAATGTACCATATAGCCCAGACTAAATATAATACCAAAAACAAGACGCGGGTACAAATGAAGGAGAAAAAAACACGATATTAAGAAATTGCATTGAATACGTTTGTGCATTGACGACAGATGTTAATTGTGTGACTTCGAGCAACAAGCATGGTAGGGTGTAAAGCTCGAGAAAACAAGCTAGTCGTGAGGGCAGTAAAGGAGACAGAGGCATAATGGTAAATTGGTGAATTGTCCCCACGTTACGTATACTTGCAAAATAATATGAATTCTCTACAAGAAAATTTAAATCTAGCTTTTTAGATATTATAGTCTGCGTGGAAATGAAATGTGCAATTTTACGAAAGACTCATTCATGTGCGAAATGAGACGACTTAGAAACCAAAAAAATGAAGCTGACAAACTGCTAGGAGGACAAATTGGCAACAAGTGGAGAAAAGGAAGAAAATGTGGGTCAGCCAGCGATGCGACTCCTTGAGGATACGAGTCACATTGCCGTAAGGAAACCTCCAAGATCCACAAGCTTAATACATACAGTATTTTGAAACAACCTGGCGAGTCACAGATTTTTTTAATTATACCTTGAAGGCACCACAAATTACCGATATTAGATAAAAACACTTTCTAGTTTTACTATTATTAAATTTTGGAAACATGCAACAACATATAGTTTTGCTGAAATGAAGATGCAGCAAATTAAATGCATGAAACCTTGGAGATATTTATAGCATTCCATTTAAAACGGCATGAAAGTCATTTCAACTAAAAAGGAGAGAACTAAAAATACCGTATAAAACATTTACTCGAATTAAAAATTGCAAGTAAAACAATAAAATTGAACGTTTCGAGCATTCGCTCATCTTCAGCAAAATTAATGCACCTGGAAAAACATGAAATGAATTAGAAAGATGATAAATTGAAATAACTAACCTTAAAAACTACATGTTAACTATTGACAATGGAAAAGAACTGAGTTGGTTGTTTAAAATCGGCTTATTTCTTAAAGTGAATAGAGACTCTAAAATCCTTAAATCAGAGAAAAATTTAGATCTACTTAGTAAGAATTTGAAAATTACTGATGTTAAATGGGCTATTGCTATGCTCTGAATGATCCATAATAGCTGAATGCGAAGGGATAGATAAAACATTTCCTGCGCGATAACTTCTACCTCCACGCTCAGCCACCCTACAGCCTAGAGTACGAGACGTCAAACCGACGTACTCAGATACACATCATGCACAACAAAATTTGTAAATTAGGGAGGCCTGCATCGCGGTAGAAAGCATGTATTTGAAACGAAAAATTGAGCCTATTTTAAAACTATCAACTAAAACCCCCTTAAAATTTATTCCTAGGAAGTATTTAGCAAACAATTTTAAAATTTATTTCTTCATTTCCTCCGACTGAGGTCCAAAATACCGAAATTAAACAAAGCGAATGTCCTCTCTGAGTGATTCCACAGAAGGCAGTTTATTGAAATTTTTTCAATAATTTAGCAATATGAGATTCTATAAGTCGTGTTGAAAAACCATTCTTACGGAAAAATAATTTTAAAAAGCTGAACTCATCATGTAAAAACTTATAAGTACTGCAAACATTGAACGCTCTAAAGATTAATGTCCTGATAAAATTCCCTTTGAAAATGTATGGCGAAAAACCATAAAAACTGGTTCCTAAGCC
Organism: Platorchestia sp. MABIK; assembly: GCA_014220935.1. Classification (NCBI taxonomy): domain Eukaryota; kingdom Metazoa; phylum Arthropoda; class Malacostraca; order Amphipoda; family Talitridae; genus Platorchestia; species Platorchestia sp. MABIK. Next base: position 11,437 of record JACJUY010001050.1, on the reverse strand, counting down.
TTGTGAAACACTTTTTCCTACACACAGAACACTCGAACCCATTCCCAGACCGGTGTACCAAACAATCTAAGAAGGAAAGTTTGAGTTCCTGTTCACCCTCCATTGAGAATCTAATGTTTCTATGGCATTTATTCAAGTAATCTAAGAAAAGTGGAGCATGAGACTTGTCGTGGAAAAGTAAAAAGGTATCGTTTACATAACGTCTATAAAAAATCTGTTAAAAACTTACAGGGCATTCGTCTAACCACTTTTCCTCATTATGATACAAAAAAAATGTTTGCAAATGTTGGAGACAGAGCAAGACCCATTCCCAAACCTTCAAGTTGTTGATAAAACTTCTCGTCAAAGATAAAAAATGAACTAAGTACGGCTAACTCCAATAATTTAGCAAAAAACACTTTCGTAAGCCCAAGTATTAACGTATGAGGACTGAAAAGTGAAGCCAAGATTATATTTATAGTCTCGCGTACAGGAACGTTGGTAAAAAGATTATCAATGCCGAACGAACACAGAAAATACTGACTTTCATTTTGTACTTTCGTTATATCGTGAACAAATGACTTAGAATTTTGTACTGTATGTTGATTAGTAGTGAGAGGATTCTAAATCGGTACCAGATACTTTGAGAGCTTATAACTCGGGGTATTTATGGCAGGGAAAGTAGGTCTCTACCGAAAATTTCATGCAAAATCGTTTTCATGTATTTCAGGAAAGCCACAAAGAATGCCTGGAGCTGAACGAGAAACAGACTAGAGTACACTTCATCGGTAATTAATTTGTCGTTTTTCAGCATCCGTAAAAAATTATCAATGCGATCTTCAAACTTCGAAGTAAATTTCTCTATTGGATCGGGAATTTCAATAAGCTTAGAACAATCGAAAATTAAAGATAACATGCTCTTTCCGTACCTAACTCTATCAACAACAACCACACCCCTGCTCTTATCTGGTTTCGAAACGCCAACATCCTTATTGGAAGCAAATGAACGAGGACTTGAAGTTATAAAAGTACTTATATGCAAGCAAATGTAGTCCGTTGGTAAAAACATTAGAAACAACTTTTTCGCATTCTAAAAAGTATCGATACAAATCTAATTTGAATATGGGAAGACCAAAATCTAAACTGAATGCCAGTAGAAACCTAACTCGAGGCGGAATGACAATGGAGTTAAAGTTAAAAATTACGTCGTCGGGATCGCATGGGCGAACATATGTGTTGATCCCCAGGGCGTCTAGCTTCTTAGCGTGTATTCGTTGGGTAGGGGTATTGAAATGCTGACTGAGGAAGCGAACGAATCTCACTTCAAGGATGGAGTCCAACGAGCTGAAGCTCCTCCGCAGGTCACGCTGCTGGCGCTCAACCTCAGAGAAGAGCTTCGCTTCAGAAATTCTTTTAAAACGGATTTCATTGATGAGCAGTTTGGACAACCAGGACTTGTAAAACACGCTAGACTGAAGGCCCTTTTTGTACAATTTGAATTTGATTAATTTAGGAACAACGTTATGGCCTTCGCAGTTAACCAGAAATTCTATTTCAAGAATCGTCAATTCATTTCTCTATAGTTATTAAGGCAAAAGAAACAGAACTTTATATGTGATTTGAGAGTAAATTACACTATCATTGGATACGCCGTATTTTCTGATAGCGTTTCTTAGAAAGCATCAATCTTTCTCGCAAAGTTATTTCAGCATCATCTGGACCATCTCGCTTAAAGCTCCAGCAGAAGTCAGCCATGATACTTTTGTCCCAGCGCCCTGAGTAGCGTTCTTCCATGATCTTTAGGTCTTGGTGGAATCGTTCTCCTAGTTCGTCACTCACAGCCCCAGATTGTCTGGGAACTTATCAAGGTGGCTGTTCAAAAAATGAAGCTTGGTGCTCATGTTGCACCCGAAATCACGAAAAGCGAGGAGCATTTTGTTCACAAGTTCACTGTTGCTCTCCGCCTTATTGTTTCCAAGGAAGTTCTGAACGACTGCCACAAAGGATAACCACGCTGCCTTTTCTAAAGCGGTCATCTTGGCAACAAACATCATCACGAATTAGAGTTCGAATCTGTGGGCCATCAAACACGCCTGCTTTGATCTTCTCAAATGAAAACCCTGGTAAAGCTGAGATGTTTCTCCCCTTCATTGCTACCAAGGAAGTTTTGGACGACTGCCACATGTAATGCACGTCCTTTTTCTTTATCCCATATTATTGTGATGCGGCCTCCTCTTAGTAATTTATTTCAAACGTTACATCGCATCGAGAGTTTAATTGATATTTTCCGACCGAATCATATTCTTTCAGGTATTATTTCGCTGCCACCAGCCCAATACTCGAGTAAACAATATTTATATCTATCGTAAATCAATTATTAATAACGGTCGTCAAAGTTAATTAATTATCTCTGTTTTTCGGAAAGCGTGAAGTCATAGGTGATGGCTATTATTAATGTGCATTTCATCATCATCGTCATCATCATCGTCATCATTTTCGTTTTCTTTTCATCATCTCTTCCTAACTTACAAAGGAAATTGAAGATACGAAAGATTACTAAGGTTCGCTATTAACACAGACATCTAATACACCACAATGCTGTTGAGAAAGAAGCTGGTTAGACACATTGTAAATATGTTTAACTTATCTGCACAATTCCAGTTTTGGGCGTTGTCGAGATACATGCGAGGAGGCTAGTTGCTTTACGATCCGTTTATTGAAGGATTGGAACAAGATGGATCTCTAGATATTTTCTATAGTCAATTGTAACTTCGTCATTTTAAAAGGCGTTTAAAGCAAAGGGGGAAGGCGATGAGCCGCAGGATGAGGACACCAGTGACTCTATGAAACACAAATGTCCACTTATGAATTATACTTCAGTATCGAACTTTGTGGGTGAACATTCTCAAGTTGTTGGTACGACTGCTTCCACCGGACATCACCTGCGTATGACTATGACAGACTGTCTCCACCCCACTGCCCAGGCTACCCTTGAGAAAGACTCCTATAGCTTGTGGGTGCGGCATTTCGTCAGTGAACAAACGCGTTACGACAGCAGCTGATTGTTAATAGTGAAAAGCCCACAACCTTTATAAATATGATTAGTTTGGAACCCGCATTCAATCTATAGACATGAATAACATCCTAGATGATTAAGATCATTAAGACATTTCAATACATTCATGGAATAGAAAAGAAGTGATTGGTAACTCTGGTAAGTTCCCTCAGTTGCTTCGTGGTGACGATGTGAAGAAGGTAAGATGATAATGGTAAGCGTAGCGTCGTCTGGAGATGTTGTAGCAGTAAATAGTACGAGAGGCAGATCGTGGAGTTGATTCGAGTTGCGCTTATCCATGAGAACATGTACTCGAGAGTAAGTACGGTTCTTTTCGAAGAGATGAAAGTCGTTGGCTAGACGCAGCATTTCAGTTTTTCCTCGTAGCGATTCTTTTTGTAGAAATGTTGTAGGGTGGTTATACCATGAGGATATAACACACAATCTGTGATCCATCAATCACGCCTGCTTTGATCTTCTCAAATGATAACCCTGATAAAGCTGTGATGATGTGTTGGAAACATCCACCTACGGTTTCCAGTGCCTTGACAACTTGCTTCATCAAACCTAATTTGATGCGAAGAGGAGGAAAAATGATTTTATCTCTGCTCACAATTGGGTCTTGTATGATATTTGGCGTGCCTGCTTCAAGGGTGTCATGAATAGACCATTACTTCTGGACCTAATGTCTGTCTCGTGCTCGGCTGTCCCACATGCAGAGGAAATATGGAAACTGAGTGAAACCTTTCTGTTGTCCAAGAAGAAAGTTGACCACCTTCAAGTCTACACAAATGATCGATCTAATGTGCTCATGATACTTCAATAAGTCTATGACCATTTTCAAATCATCATAGTCTTCCCGTAAATGCACTGAGTGACCGACAGGTACTGCTCCATAAACATTGCCATTATGTGAAAGAACACACTTTAGGCTGCGTTTTGAATAGTCTAAAAAAGTCTCCATCAGTAGAACAATAGTAAGGTACACCCAGTTCTTTGCAAAGCCCTGGGATGTCATGGCAGTAAGTAAACTGTCTGTCTTCTGAAAAGAGGGTCACCAAAAGCTGGTCATGCTTTCTGAAATATAATACTTTAACAAAGTGATAACAAGATTTCTGCCTTGTAATCTTGATGCCAAAAGCTCTGCTGCTTTCTTTGAAAGACCTAAATTCCGCACTACACAGTTCATTCAGTTCAGCCTGTAGAAGAGGCTTGGGGACGAGGAAAGGTTCAGTGTCCGAATAACAGTACTCCGATTGTGAACACTTTTCTGACAATTCAATGTCACAACTGTCATGTTCGTTTGTATCATATCTAATGTCTTTATGTTCCAATGAAGAAAAACTTTAAAAAACTGGAACAGAAACTTCTCCAGAGTGCGGAGCAGGCCGAATAGCTGAGGTAATGTTCGGATACGTAATCTAGTGTCGGTTTTTCTTCCCAACACCCGTTGTGTTTACCATGCAGAAATAACAGTCAGTTACATGGTAGATGGGTTCGCGCCAAATCATTTGGACTTCACAAGGCAGACCTTTGCATTTTCCTTTGGTTCTTTTCCTCACAATTGTGGCAAACAACATGAAGAGCCCATTACTTGTCAAGATGAACTCCAAAATATGCCTTGTAGGCACGCTTGACGAACGAGGATAGGTTACGTCTCTGACGATTGAGTGTGTAGCATCCACATGTGTAGCAGAATGCATCTGGCTTATTTCAGCCATGATTTCTTTCTTTGGAAGCCATGTTTGAACTGGAACAAAAGAAGAATGATCAAAATATTAGAAGCTATCTATATGTATTTGGACGTGAAAATGTTTGTACGTAGTTTACGCAAGTTCACATTTGTATAATTTCATTACCCTCAAATTGCATGCAAACTAGAGCTTGTAGAGAAAAAGCTAATTTCAGATTTGAAATCAGCGTCTAAAATTCCCTCAGAATTAGTTAAAATACAACTCAAAGTTACTGGAAAGTGTTCCCCAGTGTAATTAGTTAAAATTAAATAGTGCAACATGTTCGGCTGTACAGGTTCGATTATCAAAAGAATTTCAATGAAATTTTATAACGTTACAACAACCTTGTTATTAATAATCCAAGAGCATGTAATTTGTCAA
>JACJUY010001049.1:156843-167526 GCA_014220935.1 Platorchestia sp. MABIK | reverse complement strand
TCCAGTTCCTCAAAGTAGAAATAATATCTCCACCACTTGTTAAATTCAAAAACATGATTAGAAGATATTTTTTTTTTCTAATAGGTCAATTGTTTGGAAATCTCAAGCGTATGACGAAAAAAGGACCAATGTTAAAATGTACACAATTTTTCAAACGTTTCGAAACATTATAATTCCATCTTTGGTGCTGAAACATGAACGAAAAAAGTCAAACTTAGATCACACAAAAATCACTCCTTGTGGAAAATTTGGCTGTCTTGGCCGTGTGTTCGGTGAGTGCGGCGTGGAAACTTCAAGGCGTTGTAGATAGTGATCTTCATGATCAGAAAACGACTGAAAACTCAATGAACCACAATAAACGACCCAACACTGCGTGCAAAGTTTACGATCGTGAATTCTGCTATTAATATAGCGAGTTAGGAACGAGACCTGCTACACAGGCAGTCATGAAGCACGCTGCGCTCCCTGCAACCATGGCTCTGACGGCGATCTTCGCTATGTCGGCACGACGCGACGGTACCATTGCCGACAAGTTGCCGAGCTGGATCCCGATGGAACCTATGTTGCTGAAGCCGCACAGGGCGTACGTAGCGATGATCTGGGCGCGTTTCTGGAAGATAGTAGCACTACGATTGGAATTTTTACTGCCTTTACTGAAGTATTTGTTTCAACAAGGGAGTGTTACACTCACATGTTAATTTTTTTGTGTCTTAATTCTGAAATTTCGTTCTCGTTAACTATTATCAAATACAGTGTGAGATTAAATGTTTTCCTGACTCTGGTATTCGTGTAAGTATTTTGGCTTAGATGTGAAATAAATTTCTCCTTTAGTTACTGTTGTTGGCACACTCTCTCTAAGCCATTGCTATCGAGGTGGAAAGACCATGGACCCGAATTATTAACTTGTGCGAGAAAAGAATCAGTAATAAGTTTTACTTGTAAAAAACTAAATGATGAAATACGATTCCTTAAGAAAATTTTGATCCTACTCTATCCTTAAAGAACTCACTGAAAATAAATTTTCTAAGTAACGTTGAATGTACTGAACTTCATTTGAAAATCAACCTCTGAAGGCCAAACGCTTTTGTAATATAGAACTGTGTTAAATTAAATTACAATTTCCCCATTTTAGTTGCCAAAGAATGAAACAATCTCATTTTATCATGAAGTTTTACATTGCCTATAAATGATGGCACAGTTTCAAAAATGTATTTCTGACCGACAGAGTTCCTTCTGCGATGATGCCGGCCAGTGCAGAGTAGGCGACGAATTCGTTAATTATGGTCTTGAGGCCGATGAGGGTGCCCACAACGTGACATTCGCTCCAGGGCACGCCCATGCTCCACGCCAGCGGCATGAAGATGTACCCGAACACGTTCTGAACACAAAAAGAGCGGAGGGTCAAAATTAAATGCCAGTTGTGAATTTTCGATCAAATTCCAACATTCTGTACATGAATAACGATTTTAAGAAAGCGACCAATTAACGAGATCCTGTCAAAAGTAAAGTATTGGGAAAAATTAAAACGGGAGCAAACACCTAAAGAAAGAAATGAGTCAATGAGGTACTGTCTCATGTACTTCTGTTCAGCTACAGTTTGTGCAGGGAGTGTGTTGTGGCGTGTACTTATTTTGTAAGGCACGGTTATGTTGTCAAGATATTTTGAATTATACCAAATTGCTTCTAATGAGCAGAAATGAACCATTTCTAATGGGGAGAAATGAACGAGTTGAAGTGTCAACAGATGGTTGCTTTGTGTCTAAGCACATGCGTAAGTGAGTACGGTTTATCGATGAACCTCGTGGCTAGTCTACAGAACGTGGGCCATGTGGGTGTGAATACTTTCATTGGATAAGTTTTCATATTAAAAACTATCGCTTATGTTAAAAACCTCATGAATTAGGAAAGAAGTTTACAATCGAAACAAGAACTACGTGTTTGGCAAAGAAATAACGGAAGGCACTGAGGTGAATTGTCAATACATAAAATTAAAACTGAATACCTTGAATATCTATTCGGAATCTTTACTACATACTTTAGAAGAATGGAAGCTTTCATACTAAAAATAGATCATCTTTTATGAGAAGTAAAATTACGCAAAAAATAAGACTCCGCAGTTACTGAACTATCAAACTCCGCAACGGTTTAAAAAATTGACTATATATTGATTAAAAGGGAAATTGAAATTAGTTTAAAACTTGATCGTGATTCTTCATTCCTTTGTTGCGTGCCTGCATCTTGAAAAACAGACACTTGCCAAAATCTTTCCGAAATTAGGCATCCATGCTCATTTGACATACATCAGTTGCTTGCTAATTCACGGTCAACACTTAGAAGCTACTGTTAAACTAAGCTAATAAACACGTCGTAGACTGAAACTTGAAAAAAAGCTTCGAATACATCAGTTAAGTGTTTGCATATTGACCACAACGTACCGTGACTCGCAAAATTTCTAATCAAGAAATTGTTACATACACATCATCTGATGCAAATTTCATCATTTGAAGATGAAAATCGCTCTAAGTCACTCAAATTATACGATGCTTGATTCAAATTTTGAATAACTGGGTACAACTTTCATCCTCATGAGCTCAAGTCCACATAAGTTTACGTAAATCTCGAGGATCTATGGCTTAATTAAGTATTCACCTGCAGAGTACACACTCCTTCGTTCGCCCCCACAGTGATGCAGCACCACTCGAAGATGGCGTTGAAGAAGGCGATAAAGGCAATGAAGCAGATGAGCCCTGCGACGATGTTCGCCAGCATCGGAAGGGCTGCGATGACGCCTTCTATTCCAGCGTGCAGAGCGTTGCACTCTGGACTGTCAGTTAACGTTGATTAAGTGATTTTGAACCAACTTCTTATTTAATATTCAGGCTGGAAGAAGCAGTAGCCAAGCGGCGCTGTCAGTCAACGCCGATTAAGTGCTCGTTACGGTCATTTGCTAGAAGTTAAACATGTAATTTAGTCATTAAGAAGAGTGCATTTTTTTGTGTGACGAATTCGTCACACTAGGGCGTAAAAGGTTCACTGGTCTATCGGCATTATCAGTCAGCTTATGCACATAGAGTCCTTTTGTACCAACTTCCATGTCTATTATTCGAATCAGGTCCGGTATGTTACTTTCATGACTGTCTGCCAACTGAGCTGAAAGGCCTTCATAAAAACTTTCATACTTAATACTGCGATCAGAAGCATGTACTGGCATGTGTAGTTTGATAACGAATTACACAATTTGATGCTGAAATGTACTTTTCGAAACAAGTTTGCGCCATCCAATAGAAAAACTCGGATGCAGTGGTGGTTATCGAAAAGAAGCATGTAGTGCAATTCGATTAAAAAATACACTGTTCAATGTATTCTCGTCGTTGGTGAAATAGATTGTGCCATATCTGCGAGCACATGCGCAGTGCAACGTCCAAGATCAGTGTTTGAAGTCGACATATAAGCAATGTTGTAATTATGTTTAATGTTGGAAAATGTTGTTTGACCATATTTGTCAAAAGGACTGTAAAATGTTGTTTGACAACATTGTTAATTCGTCATTTATTTATTTACTGACCTAAACCCTTTTCTGTTAAGTATCGGACACAAATGTAGAGCCAAACAGTTTTTTTTTGAGAAAAAAAGACAAAAACAAACAAATTTACTCTTCTTAAACTTAACGCATGTAGCACGGGACAATAAATTTCTCCATCATACTATACAACGTATGGTGGAATCTTGATAAAGGCTGAAGTCCTTCATTAGATGTAGAACTTCAACAAATTATTTCAAGATGGTTCTTATGCATTTATTTGTGTATGAGTATTTGAATCTGAAAATGAATACAGTATCCAAACATTTGTTCTCAAGCCTCGGATCTTGAAATTCAGGCCGGAAAATAGACTGCAGATATCAAGAAACCAGAATATTGACGTCTGCAAGAAAAATATCGAAAAATTCATTGTTCGGGGTTTGAGAAACTTAGAGTGTACCATTATTATCATTAATTTTACGTGAAAAGTAACTATTTGAAATTTGTCGCTTCATGAAACTTAACCAGTATATTTTACAGTTCTTCATTTCCAAATTATGGCGACAAAGCCAGTTTGTGAATATTACTTATATCAGAATGACGCTTGATAAAATTATAAGAAACCCATCACATATAAATAATTGATGTTTTTTCTCTTCTTTGACGGCTCAAAATACCCCTTTGAAAGATCGTATTTGGCAATAACGAATCAAATCAAACGTCCGTCATTAGCTAATTTTGTACCATTTGAACTGATGGGTAATAAAAAAATTAAGCAATTCGACAAATACATGAAGCACTATCCGATTTCAAAATGCTTTGTTCAATGCATTCTCATCATTACCGAAATATACATTTGCATGAGGCGAGCATAGGCATGTCATTTGAACATTTCGTTTGTACATAACCAATTAACAAGTTGAGCGCGACGTGAGCCACCGGTGGTCATGGAGGGGATTCTCATAATGCTGCTGACCTATCAGCCNCCCAAAACTACCACTGCCTCACGCCCAAAACGACTACTGCCTCATGCCCAAAACTGCTACTGCCTCATGCCCAAAACTAATACTGCTTCATGCCCACACCCATTCGTTTAATTGACCTTCTCCTATAATTATAATAAAACTAACAACGTTTTGTTTATTATCACAATAACTTTTTCCTTATAATTTAACATTTTAATTTTTTGAGGAAACACATCATGTATTCCCTACATTATCATTTGCACTAATTCAAAGCACTTATTCGAATAAACGTAAGTGATAATTTTCTCTCGAGTTAGAACTATTTGAAGCCTATACACGTATGAGTTTTGTGCAGAGAATACAAACTCGTACGGTACGTTGAAGGTTATTCTCACCTTCCTGGTTCTCTGTGTATTAAAGCTTACCCTAATTAATTGGAATGTTTAGGATTGTTTTATTATTGGAATGTTTAGGTACAAAGATAATGGCAGAGTATGGGCTAGATCTTCCATTGTACGAGCTTTCTTTTCCTTTAAAACTCGAACAAAAGGGCTGTTTCAAAATAAAGCTCTTTTGAACGAGTTTTAAAGAAAAAGGAAGCTCGTACAATGGAAGATCTCCCGCATGTTCTACCATAATCTTTGTACCTAAAAGTTCCAATAATATGTTCTAATTGCGGTTCACTGCAGGAAAAAGGCCTGTACCCGAAGCTAAGGCAACTGGTCCACGTGTTACTGGTACTTGCGTATGGAGCATACTTCATAGCTGCGTTGTACATCGTGTCAGACCTGGACAAGGCGGACTACTGGTGTCAGGGGGACGGCCTTCTGCTTGTGCTCACTGGCTCCACCGCGGTCTTGGTCATCTACTTCTTGGTGAGACGTTTGTGTTAACCTAAACCTACTTCAACTTCCCTGAGACGTTTGTGTTAACCTAAGCCTACTTTAACTTCCGTGAGACGTTTGTGTTAACCTAAACCTACTTCAACTTCCGTGAGACGTTTGTGTTAACCTAAACCTACTTTAACTTCCGTGAGACGTTTGTGTTAACCTAAACCTACTTTAACTTCCGTGAGACGTTTGTGTTAACCTAAGCCTACTTTAACTTCCGTGAGACGTTTGTGTTAACCTAAACCTACTTCAACTTCCGTGAGACGTTTGTGTTAACCTAAGCCTACTTTAGCTTCCGTGAGACGTTTGTGTTAACCTAAGCCTACTTCAACTTCCGTGAGACGTTTGTGTTAACCTAAACCTACTTTAACTTCCGTGATACGTTTGTGTTAACCTAAACCTACTTTAACTTCCGTGAGACGTTTGTGTTAACCTAAACCTACTTCAACTTCCGTGATACGTTTGTGTTAACCTAAACCTACTTCAACTTCCGTGAGACGTTTGTGTTAACCTAAACCTACTTCAACTTCCGTGAGACGTTTGTGTTAACCTAAAGACCTACTTTAACCTTGGTGAGACGTTTGTGTTAACCTAAAAAACAACTTTAACCTTGGTGAGACGTTTGTGTTACCCTAAAAAACTACTTTAACCTTCGTGAGACGCTTGTGTTGACCAAACTGACCTACTTTAACCTTGGTGAGACGTTTGTGTTCTCCTAAAAAACTTACTTTCACCTTGGAAAGACGTCTGTGATAAAAAATAACTGTACTTTTGCACGGGGAATAGAAATGGGCTCGTTTGCATTACCTCGGAGGCAGAAAATGATCACTGACTAAAGCCTGGTTATCGAATTTTTGTGTGTTTTTTAGTAATGATGTTTCCTTCATGTGAATTAGGTTTGCCTTGCCAGGTGTTAAATTCTGCAAAAAGTTAGCGTAACTTCTAATATTTTCAACTCGTATTAACAATTATTTTCTTAATTTTTAAGATATTTAAAAAAGGTTAATCAAAATCTAATATTTCCATCTGAATATTAATCTCTGCTCATCCAAACCTGATACAAATTTCGGGTGACAAACTTTGTACCTCCGAATCTGGTTACGCATTCCGATACCAGTCCTATGTGCGTAACTATCGGGATCGTAAATCTTGGAAAAGGAAGTTCAGATTCGTTTTCGAGCTTGTACTCTGCATAGCTAAATTCGGATTACCTTCCAGGGGATCAAAGAATTTTGCGGCCGTGAGAAGTGCCGCTGCCTGCTGGAGTCATGTGACGAACTCCTCACGACACTGTGGCAGAGACAGTGAGTGTTTGGGGCTACCATATTTCTCGGCTACTGCTGAGGGTCCATAGTGGCTTTACGCTGGCGACCTCGGTAGAAACGTTAAGTTATTATTCTTGCTACAAGAGCGTGAGGTCTACCGCCATACATCGCCTACCCAGGCTACCCTCAGGAGTGAAAAAATATATTTCTGTACATGCTGGTAAAACTGCTCTTGAAAGTCATAGTAAATTAAAGTGGGCACTGCCATACTTTTCCTCGTTTATAATTATTATGTAACATAAGTTTGCAATGTTTGTATTATGGTATAAAAAATTCATAAATGTGCAATACTTGCGTTAATATAGATAACCAAAGCACCCATCTGGAAAATATTTTTCGTAAACTATATATTTGTAACTTCCTCATTACAATGCTTAAGAATTCCATATATTTATCTGCCTTATGTTGAGACATGTTACAATTGAAAGCGATCACCCAAACAACCAACCAATGCAACTAGATTATCAAAATTTCATAAAGTGTATTGAGTTTATCAACACCCGTCAACACTATTATTATTATTATTCACGAAGTGTACATATTTCTACAAAAATTCCACCGCTTTGACGTACACTGTCCCACAGATCGGCGCGATGGTTCGTGTACTCCGCCCTAGTCTTCGCCGTGGTGATGTTTCTTATCTTCGACACCTACGGCGACCGCCAAAGACTTCAGTCCCTTGTGGGGCTGTTTCTGCTCCTGTTCCTGGGCTTCATTTTCTCGTTCGCACCTAGAAAAATCATCTGGAGACAAGTTGTGTGTGCCCTGGCCCTCCAGTTCTTGTTGGGGCTCCTCGTGCTCAGGTGGCCAGTCGGTCGTAAAATATTCGAATGCACAGGAGAAAAGATTTCTAAATTGCTTGGTTTCACCGGCCATGGAACTTCCTTTGTGTTCGGTACTCTCGTGACTGATATGAGCATCTTTGCTTTCAAGGTTAGTACTCTTTTGATGAAAATTTATTATCGGCTTCATTTATTGTGCTGCCATGCAACGTGTAGAATAAAAGACCAAGCTTAGCTCATGGGAAATCTTGCATAACTTATAATAACATTGAGATAGGTATTAAGCCGAGTTTATTTTAACAAATTTATTACTGCTATACAGGAGCGTATACGCGCTCTCTTTCTCGAGTTCATCAACGCGTACCCGGGACACTGCGTTCCAATTTTGCAATGAACAAAAAAATTCCTTGATTCAAAACTTTGTAAATGAATTTTAAACCGGTACAATTTATTATATTACTATAGTAATTTTGCAAAAAAAATTTCACAACATCAGTACCAAACAATTCGACGTCAAAGTAGCGATGCTTTTTTCAGAACTGAAACGAAGTTTCTACTAACTAAGATTCTGCAGAACTAAGATTCTCTTCTTATCATTGAAGTACAACTCCTTTGGGGGATATGTTGAGCTAATACAATTTAAGACAAAGTTTTTACACAACTCTGCTTGGCTCTCAAACAAACGTTGTCTTATGAGTGAGTCTCAGTTTCAAAGTCGCGCCTCAAGGGTACATTGTCATTGTGGGCATCTTGATTTCATGGATGAACACGATCTCGTCACCATTTCTTAAGCTTACGTGCTTTTCTAACAACTGTTTTGTTGGGTAAAAGCGGTAACCTACACGTTATCATTGTACTCTGCTGAAGCTTTATTTTTCATTTTCAAGTTGAAGTAAATTAATGTGACGATAGTGGCACAAATGATCCTAAGATATAAAAACACAAGAAAAGTTCAAATTTAGTGACAGGATGCTGCTTTAATTAATTAACCTACAGTGCACTCTGAAGCAGTATGAAAACAAAGGCACGCTCCATGTACTTGAATTATTGAGAAAAATTAATGTGCTTTACGCTACTCCGATGTTTTCACTTATTTCTGAGTGGAGAACATCATCATATACTGATACTTCTCAGAGCAGCATTCATTGCTCACCTTGCATGGTAAGGTTAGGGACACCGTTGTGCTTGACATACCTGTGTAGCAGGGGAGTATTTTCTTGTCATTATTTATCAATTTCTAGTATTTTGTTTAATGCCGAAGAAAAAAAATGTGAAAGCAAGTACTGACATGCAAGTTATCGATAATCAGGTGTAGCAAAGTGCACTTCTATGTACACGAATTTATTGATGGATAATAGCTTGACGTTCTAGCACAAAGGATGTTGAAAATGAATGATGAAACTTGATGTCCTAGTCCTCAAAAAATTACTACTTGCTTCTCAAAATTTTTAATTTTATTCAGGTACTTTTTAGAGCATTCAGTCCAACGTTGACGCACGACAGAAACTAATTCATTTTTTTTTAAAAACTGGCAAAAATGGTAAAGTCATTTCACCAGACTATCCGTGTAAGATTTTTTTTTAACTTGAGCGAACAGACTTGACATTATATATAGTAAATTAACCAAATCTATCAGAATCTAACCAACCTTAACGTATCCTTATCTTACCTAACATATCCTACATTGTCCTCTCTAACCATGATTTTCTCTCTTACCTACTGAACATGGCACAGTAACAATAGTCACCTGTATGGACGGCGTAAACCTAAATGGATGACGTAAAGTCAACTGGACGACGTAAACCTAAATGGGAGACGTAAACCTAAATGGACGACGTAAACGTATATTGACGACGTTAACTCATATTGACATCGTATAACCTTTGAAAATGCGGACTCTTACTGTTAATTTTAAGTTGAAATGCTCATTGCATCTCGATTTGTAAAAACAACAAGGAAAAAATACTCAACCCACCCTGCTGTGTCCAACTATCGTATTTCTGAAATGGACTCTCTTAACTGCTGAAAGAAATTTTTGCCCCCAACAGTCATGCGTATTAATACTATTCAGGATCCTTTGTGGTGTTTGGGGCGAACATATTTTTATTAAGGATCTTTCGTCGTGTTGGGAAGAGCGCATCAATATTATTAAGAAATCTTTATTTGGTTTGCCCATCAGATCCTGCCCACGATCCTGTTCTTCAGCTTCCTGGTCCAGGTGCTGTACTACTACGGCGTGATACAGTGGGTGGTCGTCAAGCTCGGGTGGTTGCTGCAAGTGGTCATCGGTACCACTCCGTGCGAGAGTGTCACCGTCGCTGCCAACATTTTCTTGGGCATGGTACCTATAACACACATAAAGGATAGAATAGAGTATGGTAACATGGAGACGTGGCTTATTCTCGGTGGTACCTATTACATACGTAGAGTATAGAATAGAGTATGGCAACATCGAAACGTGGCGTATTCTCTCACACCTCGGCTTGCTACTCAACTTTCGTGCCGTCAGGCACCAATCATGCGCAGGCATCAGAGTAACACATTCAAGGTTATCTTATTTCACGTACAAACAACAATCTCTTCATTTTAACTGAAAACCTCAGTACACGGCTGTTTTACAGAAGTGTAGTCCCATGGTCTGACCGTTTTCTCAACATCTGTAATGATGATGTTAAACAAATATAGTTTTTATCAATGCTTATATTGAATTCCCCTTTTCACATTCTCTCATCTTTCTCTACAATTCAAGTAAACCCTTGTACGTAAGAGAACTGAGGATTTATCACATACGCTAGGGATCCCATACGTAATGCCGGTACTACCTGACTTCTCCGAGGAGATATGCTCTCTGTGTGCATTTCAGGAGTAAAAATTGTGGCGCATTTCCAGGAGAGAGACAGTTCTTAAATAATAACTAATTTTTTTGGTCGGATCACCAGTAGCTTAAACCGACAAACAAAAATACGTCATGAAGTCAACGTCGCTCTGGTGAATGATTTATAATGAATATTGTATATTGTAAAAATTATGAAACATTTACAATACCGTCGTATTTGAAGCATTTTCTTTTACGATTGACGTAAATATTGTTGTATTTAGGAAAGCATTTTCTTTTACGATTGACGTAAATATTGTTGTTTTTAGAAGAAGCATTGAGCTTACTTTCCTGCATTGAGCTAATATTACCGTACGTGAACAAAT